>VXBA01004385.1:1428117-1532486 GCA_013399895.1 Serilophus lunatus | reverse complement strand
GGCGGGGGTTATTTAAGGCGCGGCCGTTTGAATTCAAACAGCGGCAGCGCTGAGGCGGCTGCGGGTGAGGCCTGAGGGAGCGGGGGGACAGCGAGGGGCCCCCGCGGGGCTGGGGGGCCCGGTGGGGCAGGGGGGCCCTGCCCGTGTGTGCCGAGGGGAACCCGCCTTTCTGAGGGGACTACGCTGCTTTAGGGGTCCCTGTCCCCCTTCTCCCCACGGTTTTGGGGGAGGGGGGTACCTGCCCCCCTGCATCCCGCCGTTCTAGGGGTCCCGATGTGCTCTGGGGGGACCCCACGGTTTTGGGGTCCTTGTCTTTGTCCACCCCGCGATTTGGGAGTCCCTTAGCACCGAGGGCACCCCGCGATTTTTGGGGGGTTCCCTGTCCCCGTTCTCCCCGCGGTTTTGGGGGGTGTCCCTGTCCCCGTTCTCCTCTTGGTTTGGGGGGGTCCCCTGTCCCCGTTCTCCCTGCAGTTTTGGGGGGATGTCCCTGTCCCCGTTCTCCCCTTAGTTTGGGGGGTGTCCCTGTCCCCGTTCCCCCCGCGGTTTTGGGGTCCCCGCAGCCCGTCCCGGGGAGTGGGCGGGAGCCCCCCGCTCTCTGACCCGTCCCCTTTCCCCTCCAGGCCGAGCCGTGTTCCGCCGCTCCTGGCGCCATGGACCGGCACTCGAAGGAGAACCGCGCCCCCAAGGTAAGGGGGTTACAGCACTTGGTGCTGGCTTGTGGCAGTTCGCCCTTTAATGTCCCGAGGTCCGGGATGGGCGGTTTTTACTTTAGTTTTTAACGGCAGCGTTGGAGGAGCATCTCTCCAGATCACGCTGTAAATACAGGTTTCAAACTGCAGTCACTTTGTCTTTCAGTAGATTTCTTTTGGAGACTGCAGTGCCCAGAGCTTTTTAAATTTTTTTATTGATATTGGTGTCTTAATGGGGAAATCCTTGTATTTTCAGTATTTGAAGATCCTCTAAAGAGCCAGTGCGTGTAAATTCTTCCAGAGAAATTCCAAAAGCAGGCACTGTGTTTGTGTCCCTGGTGATATTCTGGGGCAGCAGTGCTCAGGATTACCCCTATTACATATTTTCTCTGTTTAGAAACAAAAGCACATTCTTGCTTTTTTAGCTTAATACCAGATAGTCCCGGTTAGGATTTGCATTAGCATAAAAAAGCTTCTTTTTAGTCAACCTTTAAATACAATATTTTTAGTGGACTGAACTAGAATTGATATCTAGGGGAAGAAAAAACTACAAATTGTTGCATAAATAACATTAGAGGCTCAAAAACTTCAAGTATTATGAAACAACCAAGCCTTTCTTGAATATGAACTTAAACTGCCTTCTCTTATTGGAAACAAAAGCTGAAAAGCTGAGCCTTTTAAGCTTCCTGCTGGGCTCCTGTTGCAGTGCAGGATGGACTGGGATGAGCAGCTCTAAGGATGTGCTGATGAGGGTTTGTTGCCTTTCCTTTTGCAGGCTGTGAATGCCCTGGGGGATGGCCCCAAACGGGTCCCTGTGTCTCAGCACCCTGCCCAGGGCCGGTCACTGGCCAGTGGAGCCCCAGCCCAGCGTGTCCTGTGTCCTGCCAACTTTGCCCAGCGAGTTCCCGTGCAAGCCCAAAAACCTGCCCTGTCAAACCAGAAACTCTCCCACAACTCGACGGCGCAGCAGCTCCGACCCAAACTGCCCGTCCAGGGCACTGTGAGGCCTCAGGGGCCAAACAAGAGCAGTGAAAAACCCCAACAGGCTCCAGGACCTGGTAATTCCAAGGGTGAGGGGACACTTGGGATCCTCCTGGGGAGCTGCTGCTGATTTGGGAGCAGCCCTGTAGGGAAGTTCTTGGTTGTGCCCCAAAACAAGAGCAGCACGTTCCTCACCTGAGATGTTACTGCCCTATTCTGAACTTAGCTCTGAAGTCACCATTTAGAACCAATGTGTGTGTTAAAAACTTCCAGCTGCTCATCAGGCAGCTGTGAGTTACTGTAGTTGGCACTTGGGTATCACAGGTTTTCCAGGTTTCAGGTTAATTTTTTATACCTAAAAATACTTTTTTTAGATGGGGGAGCTTCATGGGATTTTTCCTTTTAGAAAGCTTTAAAAATTACATTTTGCTAGCACTGTATTCCTTTCCTAGCAGTCAGGTTGCTTTAAATATCATTGAATATATTCTGAGAACTTCTTCAGAGAGTCCCCAGGGGTTGGATTTGCTCCCAAGTGAATATTTGTGGGTCTGGTTCATAAACTGATTTACTTCTCTATACACAGCAAAAAATCCCGGTGTAGAAAATACCTCTAAACAGAAAACTGAAGAGACTGCCAAAAAGAAAAATGAAGAGACTAAAAAGTAAGTTTACTGCCTAAATTCTCAATCCTGAGCCCTGCTTGTTTTTAACTTTCTGTACCTGAATATCAGCTGAGCCCCATGGTTGAGGAGACTGGTGGTTTCTAAACTGTGCAGAGACAACCTGTGAAAGACTAGGAAAGCTTCCTTTGACCTGATAATTCTCAAGAACAAGGTCCTCTAAAGGAACCTTTGACCTCTTCCCATGAGAGAACTGATAGCTGCTGTTCCAGCCACAAGATGGATACTGGGAAACAAACCCTCCTTTGCCTGGACAAGGGGAAGAAAAGAGTTTTCTAGAACTTCCTTTTGCAAAGTTTCAATGAGTATTTTATTCCCTTGGTGTTCCTTTAAAGACTAAACTCCAGTTTAGATCACTAAGCATCTATTGAACGGAAACATTGTAGACTGTAAATTTAGGGGCAAAACCTAAAAAAAAAAGTATCTAACTTTGAACTTTCTCTTTCCTCATGCAGAAGGCAATGGTCTCTTGATGACTTTGAGATTGGTCGTCCTCTGGGGAAAGGAAAATTTGGGAATGTGTACCTGGCACGTGAAAAGCAGAGTAAATTTATTCTTGCACTGAAAGTGCTCTTTAAAACCCAGCTGGAAGAAGCTGGTGTAGAACATCAGCTACGGAGAGAAGTTGAAATACAGTCCCATCTCAGGTGAAGTTCACTAATTACTCTGCTTCGTTTCCAATCAAACAAACAAAGTAACCTTGATTATGTGGCTACAATTCCTCAGTACTCTGAGCTTGTTTCTGCTTTTCGTGGAAAATAAGGAAAAAATTGAGTTTTCACAGGAAGTGTTTAAGCTTAAATTCCCAAACCTATAGGAACTGGCACCATCAATGGTAATTGCTCTTTCAGCTGCTGTAGAGAAATATTTTCAGGAGATGGGAATAAGCCAAACTCCTGATAGTTGCTTCCTACTAGTGACTCCAAGCTGCTGCTTTGGTGAACTCCATCTCTGCTATGAAGCTCTTGATGTGTTGTGAGCTGAAGGAACACTTTGAAGGGAAGTTTCCAATGCTGGTCTTGAAAGGGGGGAGGCAGCAAAGGGAAACTAACATTTCCATCTCTTTGCAGGCACCCCAACATTCTCAGGTTATATGGCTACTTCCACGATGTCACCAGAGTCTACCTGATCCTGGAGTATGCACCTCGTGGAGAGGTCTTCAAAGAACTTCAGAAGCTCACCAAGTTTGATGAGCCAAGAACTGCTACTGTAGGTTGTTCCAGCGTCCTGTCCACTACTTTTTGTAGCTGGGATATCTGCAGGATAAAGCCAGCTCTCCTGAAGTTCTGTGTTCTGCTGTGTGACACTGAGCATTCCTTAGATGCTGTTTTGGGTGTGGATTTGTAGCAGGGAAAAAGTTGGGAAGGTGGTTACATTAGTGCTGTGCAGTAATTGATGTTCAGAATTGATACTGGAAGTGCTTGGTGACTTCAGGCAGAGCCTGTATTGCCAGACTTAAAGAATTTAAAGCCATTATCCCTTAAGTTAAAACTACAATTCTGCCTAGAGAAGGCTGTACTGCAGCCAGATAAACTCAGGTGGCAGTGCCTTTATTAAAGGCTGTTCTCTCTCCAAACACAGTACATCACAGAACTGGCAGATGCCCTCTCCTACTGTCATTCCAAGAGTGTGATCCACAGAGACATCAAGCCAGAGAATTTGCTGCTTGGCTCAAATGGAGAGTTAAAAATCGCTGACTTTGGATGGTCTGTGCATGCTCCATCCTCCAGGTGAGAATTCAATGTGTTATGCAGTGAAATCCTTCTGTGGTGACAGTTTTCATGTCACACAGTTGTGGAATGGAGGGATGTGTGAACTTCTTAAAATGCTACTACAACAATAGTCCACTGGTGTGGCAGAGCAGGGTTGTTACCCTGTTTTTCCAACTTATAGCTCAAACCTTGCTGACTCTGGAAGAGATGGAGGTTGGTGGAGGCTCAAGTGGTCCCTGAGATGACAGATCAGGTCAAACATGACACTGCCAGTGTGGTTATTGCCTTCTTCAGTGTGAACTGGGACCTGACAAAGGAGGGTTGTGTTTGCTGTAGCAGGAGGGGTGAGGAAAGGAGAGAGAAGGTACAAGTAGAAAATGTACTGCTGGCACTTCCTCACCAGCTGTTCTGGTGGTGCTGAGCCTGTTCAGGGGGACTGGACTGATGACTGCCAGCATTAGTTTTTATCTGGCTCTGGAAATCCTGTAATTGCCATAATCAATAATTAACTTGGACTCTTCTTCAGGAGAACGACCCTCTGTGGGACTCTTGACTACCTGCCTCCTGAAATGATTGAGGGGAGAACACATGATGAAAAGGTGGATATTTGGAGCCTGGGAGTTCTGTGCTATGAATTCCTTGTAGGGAAACCACCTTTTGAAGCAGCAACATATCAGGAAACCTACAGAGCCATTTCCAGGGTAGGTGCCAGTGCTTGTCTGGACAAGCTGGATCATGCTGCCTTTCACTTCTAGAACTTTTGAGTGACAGCTGTATTGTAACCAGAACTGTAGCATGACATGTGTAAAACCAAATCCCTACAAGTGTCTCCAATCATTCAGTCCAATGATGTTAAGACTTCAAGATACCTTGCTTTGTTTCTTTGGTTCTAACCCTGTTTCTGCCTGAATCTGAATTTCTGCTTCAGGAAGCCACTAATCTTCCCCACACCTTTTCTAATTTATAAAATGAATATTTAACCTTCAAGGAGTTAGTAAGAATATATAATCTTAAATTTTCCTCTTGCATACCCCAAAAAGGTTCCAGCAAACTAAGTTTGCTTGCAGCATGATGAAAATGTGCACAACGTACAAATGCTTGTACAAGCAGTGAGAACCTCGTTCAGGATTCTCATGAAATGATTTAATCTCCTCTCCTACAGTTCCCAGCCTACAAAGCTGACACAGCTTTCTTTGGAGGGTAGAACCCTCTGGATCTGTAGTTTGGTTATTGCCAAAGAACTTTTGCATCATCTTTCGTGTCCTTATTCCTCAGGTGGAGTTCAAGTTTCCTCCCTTTGTAACGGAAGGCGCGAGGGATTTGATTTCCAAGCTCCTGAAGCACAACCCATTCCATCGACTGCCCCTCAAGGATGTTCTGCTTCATCCCTGGATCACAGCAAACTCTACAAAGACACCCAACAGCAGGAAGAGTGATGCTGCTGCCCCATCCAAAACATAGCTCTAGGAGGGGTGACCTCGTGGGATCCAGAGGAGTCTTGTACTGTGACTACTGTAATACTTAACAATAGGAAAAGCAGGTCTTGGAATCTGATGACAATTGGAATGCAAATCCTTGGGTTGGCTGTTGTCTTAAACTCTAATTGCAACGTAAAGTGATTTGACTTCTTGGTGGAGCTTGTGGAATACTTAATATACTTGAAATCCAGTTACATGTGGGCCAGGTTTGATGGAAGTTTTAAGCTGTTCAAGGCTCTCATGGTCAGTGCTGGTAATGGTTCGTTGTTCCAACAAGAGGAAGTTGTTGTTCTGGCTTATTGAACAGTGCAATATCCTGGAGGTACCTGCTCCTCGCTTCCTAGGCTGCTAAGTCTTCTAACTGTGGTGTAACCTGAAACTGAGTGAGGGGCATGAATTTCTTAAGTGTTCTAAAAATGATGTGTCAAATATTGTTGTCTCTAGTTTGTTTTAAATGTGAGCACTCGACTTCAGAAATAAAGAATTGTTACACTGCAAACCAGCATGGTGAGGTTCCCTGGGGCACTGGCTGCCTCCAACATCAGCACTGCTGAACTCCTGAGGTCCCAGAGGGGGTTCAATTCCCACCTCTGTTAAAAAGGAAGCTGGTGCCACAAAGGCAGGCCACTCACTATCCCACAATCCCAACTCAGGATGACAAGGTAGGTACCAAATATGTTGCTATTTATCTTGTTGATTTATTGAGACCTCAGCCTGTCAGCCTGCTTTGTCTTGTTTTTCTAGTGAATTTATTCATGGTCTGAAAAAGTCAAGTGTTTTTCCAGTAAAACACCAAGCAAACTAAGAGAAAGCAATTTATTGTATTTTCATTATAAGACTTCAAGGTCATCTTCACTGTCTTACAAACAGTTTTAAAAAAATGATCCTTTTACAAGCAAGGATTCTAGAATTCAAAATATATTCTCCAATTTAAAATGCACTTTGCAAAGAAACTCCAACTAAACAAATTGCCAGTAGTTTATACAACCAACTTAAGAAATCTGAACTGTGGTCGTGGTTTATGTGAAGCTGTTTTACAGCAAGTAAACTTTACTGCTGGTGCCTGCCTAATGGGTTTAGGTTACATTGGTTTGAAAAGATTTGAAAAAGAGAAGGAAGAGTCAAAGCATATTCTCTATCAAGTTTAGGACAAAACATACTTAGACTCATTTCTGCTAAGTGAAGAAAACAAGGCTGCCTCATATTTATCCTGATTATCCTGAAAGTCTAGTCCTTGGTACAGATGGAGCCTGGGAAATCCCAGTGCATTCACGCAGTCTCTGGGTTGGACTTCATGTGGGGAAGGAGTTAAGGCTGCTCATGACAACAAGTTATTTGCTTTTCCTTCCCTCCCTCAGCCCAATCCCCCTGTAACTCCATGATTCCTCCCTCTAATCACTGAATTTCAGAAAAAAAAGTTGATCACCAGGGTAATTTCCTGCTCTTTAATCAGATTCCTGTAAAAGAACAGATGTGTCAGGGCTCTGTGTCAGCACAAAGACAATGTGACAAGAGCAGACCTGGAAGGAGGAAAACAGCACCACAGGCCTGAGTAAAACCCAAGTTTACCCCAGCATGTTACACTGACTACTCAGTTTTGAGATTGTCTTTAGGTAAACTGGAAGGTGGGACATGAAATTACACCTGTGTGTAACTACATTCCAAGAGAAGTGTCCCAAGAAGGAAAGGAAAAGCACCTCCTGGGTACATTCAGCAGTCTGTCAGCCACAAACACAGGAGCTGCTCCTCACAAGAGAGGAATTGGAAGGTGCAGGTTTCAGTTTCAGCCACAGGAGCAGAAACTGCTTGGGTTAGTTTCAATATAAAAATGTGTTTCCACTACAAAGCCAGGTCTCAAGACATCACCCCCCCTCCCCCAGCTTGTCTCTGACTTGATTCTCTTTGGAGTATGATCATGTAAGAGGTAATTCTGGTTACACTGATTTCAGCTGACTCAGGATTCCTCCTGAGTCTACAGGCATGAAAAAGTACTTCTCTAAGGCCAGAGCCTATAAATAAAGCATGTTTTCAAAAAATAAAATCTTGGAATGTGGAAGCACTACAAAGGAGCTGTAGTTGCCTATTCTGGCTAAAACAATTATCACTGCAATAATTAGTCATAGGGGTCCTCCTACTACAGTGAGTTCAGTGTATGTGTTGTACTGCAAGACAGTAACAGAGAAAAGCCTTTTATAACAAACATCCACCTGCCACTTTGGATTCCAATCTCTACCCCCGCCAAAAGAGCTACTCATGTAAAAGGACATTATTCTACTGAAAAGAGAATCTTACTGTTTCTCAGCTACACAGTTACAAACTAATGCTATGACTGTTTTGACAAAAAAATTAAAGGCCCAAAAAGCAAGATTACAAAGCCTCAGAACTGTGTGGAAAGAGACTGCTCACTGTCAAGCATTTCTTTGCCACCACTTGCAGCAGAAACCAGATACCCTTTTAACAGGCATTTCCCAAAGCAGGGAAGGAACTTTTCACAGCGACGTTTACCTGGAACAACAACAACCATCTCCAGGTGAGGTCAGCACATGAATCCCAAAGAGTCTTTTACACAAACCTGTGGAGCAAAACCCCCCCCCAGGGAGGCCCCTTAGGGGTTGGGGGCAGGGGGTTTGAAGAGGCCGATCCTGCGGCAGTACCGGACCAGGAAGGGCACGGACACCACCGTGATGCTGATCCGGAGCGGGGCAAACACCTTGTGCACGGCGTAGGCCAGGACAAAGGTGCTCGTGCCTGCAGCCATCCTGGACTGCAGGGAGGACTCACTGAAACCAAGCTTGAGCAGAACTGCACTCATGTCCACACCACTGAGGAGAGAAAACAACAGCCCTCCAGTTAATTGGGAGGTTTGGGTCTCTCAAAACGCTCTGGAATTTGTGTGCAAATGAGATAAATGGTAAAAACCTCGGGGTTATTTCAGCAGGAACAGCTTAATTACTTCTGTACTTTCAGATGCACAAATTAACAAGTTGCCTGCGAAGTCAAGTGTGTTCTTAGTTTTGCAACAGTGCGTGGAAAATACAGAATTCTTGGAAGGGATCTTAGAGGTCATCTGTTCCCAACCTCCAAACTCAACCTTTGGAGATAAAACAATCTATTTCTAGACTGTGGGATTTTTGAAAAGTTAGTGTGAATTTGTGTTGGAAATTTATCTTCCCAAACTTTACAATTATTCTGTGTCTGGAGGAAAATCATCCCCTAAACACTGATTGAATAATGCAAAGCAAACCAGGTACCCGTTGTCAGGCTCGGTGTTCTAACAGGGGGTACAAAGCTGGCTCAATAACAAGTCTCTAAAATCTAGCCAGTGAAGGAAGTATTGTGGACCTCAGCTGAGCATTATCCACCAGATCCATGAATATTTTAATTATACACACAGCAGCCTTCATCAAGGTTCCCATGTTTGGAGCAATTTTCCAAAAGAAGTTGTTACTTTTCCCCCTTCCTATGCAGTGCAGTATCTTTTAACTGGGAATCCAATGATCCCTGAAGGAAAAAATATGTTCATTGTCACCCTGTGCCACAATGTGAACGGGAGAAATGAGCACATTCCCACTGGAGTCAGGAGTAAGCAGCAGGGAATGCTTGTGTTCTCAGCAGACATTTGTACCTGCTGCATTCCCACCAAAGCCACACACACAATTTCCCACCTGACTCCCTTATGGTTTTGTTGCATTTTCTTTTTCACGCTAATCTTGTTTTAGTGGCTGTTGTTTTCTGCAGCCCAGCTGCACAAACTCTGTTCAACACCCAGAAAAACAAGTTTATCTGTAAGCCCCAGCACTTTTGCAGGGCTCTATCTCTACAGACCACGGCACTGTGAGAGAACAAAAGATTATCTCTGCAAAACAAATACATTCTCTCCTTGGGTCAGTCACTGGTGCAGCCTCTGCTGCTTTGGTGGTGAACCTATGCAAACAGAATGTCCAACTCCTCTCACGGCTGGTGGGAGAACAGACCCATTTGTGGGCCCATCTATACTCAGAATTCAGAAGGGGACTGTGTATAGATCCAACAGGCAGAAGGTACATGTCTCCTGCCAGAAATAACCCCATGGTTAATATATTTTTCTTGGCTAAACCATTCCCTTGAGGCCACAGGTAACTACAAGCCTCACCTTGACACAGCCAGGTAGAAGATTCCCAGAGATACCAATGAAATTCCAACGTGGAATGAAACCCCTACAGCTCCATATTCTTTAAAAACTTGTTTCAGCTGCTGGGATTTGTTGAGTTTCTTGTTTTCTCCACTGGGATCAGTGGCTGTGTTTTTGAGGGGTTCACGTGCATCCTGAAAATAAAACAATTAAAAGTATTTATTAGCATTAAGCACAGGATCATATTCCAGTCAGTGGAACCAGTCTGAAATAATGAAGAAAGTGTCTTGCAGAGTGATTTGGGAAGCCAGTGACACATTTCACACCTGCAGAGCCCAGGCAAGCTCCCTGTGCCCCACTGTTCCTATCAAAGGGATACACTGAGTTTGATATAAACTCTTACACAATCCATTTAATCATTAAACACAGATTATTTAACCCACAGTGTGCCTGAGAGATGAGACTGAGGTGTCAGAGCCCTCTGCTCACACCCACTGCTCAGCTTTCCACAGGGAGCCCAGGGAACACAGCTTCTTATTCCAGGGCTAAGCAGCTGGTGGCACTGGAAACCCACCTGATTCTGCTGCTGGCTGAGAAATAACTCACTGATGGGAGAGATCCAATGTCTCAGTTCCTACAAATCACCCTCTGTGTTTCAGAACTCACCCCCTTCCTCTTGAATGCTACTACAGGAAGGAATTATTTATTGGGGAAGAGGGGAGAATGCTGTTTTGACTCTCAGCCTGTAAAATTTAAACAATGAACTCCTAGTTGAATAACAGAAGTTTCATAATACCTTCTGCCAAAAGCTGTCGTAACAATTCAATCCCCACCACGTGCTTAGTCAAGGGCACTCATTTATTCAGCAGCACCATCCTCTTAAAAGCCAAGCATGGTTTGAACGGTATTTTAAGATTTAATAGCTCACAGTGAATTATTCATCCAAACAAAGATGCTCATTATCCATTTAAGGAGACAAACACGAGGGTTTTCTTCAGAAAGCGCCACAAAAACAGGAGCTCACAAGCTACAGAGGCAAAGCCTCAGGGGGACTGCATCTTACACATGGATCCTAAGGGCTGAAAAACTGCTTTTTGTCACCATCCAAGTCCTTTCCAACACATTGTGTCCCCAGGCTCACACACCAGGGCTATTTTGGAATAGTATGGAAGCAAGTTGTTAAAATAGAACCACTTGGGCAGATGTCATTCGGCCCACCCGGGGCGGTCATGCCCTGAATAATGCCCAGCTTAGCTCAGCGAGCGGCTGTTTCCACGTCATTCGGCTGCACCAGTGCAGCCAGAGAGCCACGTTTATTCACATCGATTTAAAAAAAAACCCAAGCATCTAAAAAATTAGCATCTAAGCCATCCTGTCATGGTCCGTAACGAGGCTACAGAAATGAAGCTGCGGACACTGAACAGTAACTGAGGGATTTGGGAAAGCCCGCATCGCCAACGCTGCCGCCAGCAGGTGTAAAACACCCCCCGCCTCCCAAAAATCCCGGGCTGAACCTCCAACCTTGACGACACCCCGAAAAACCCCATGAAAACCCCCTCGGCATCAGCGCATTTCGCGCTTTTCCCCCCGAGCCCCCTCACTCACCTGGGCGGAGCTGCCGCATCCCCGCGGCGGCGGCGGCCGGAGCGCGGCCCCGGCGGGGACCGGGGGGGGACCCAGGCGGGGACAGGGGCACGAGAGGGGGCACGGGAGGGGACCCAGGCGGGCACACAGCCGGGCCAGGCGGTACATGGCGCGGCCGGCAGTGCGCGCAGGCCGGGCCGGGCCCTGGCGCTCCCCCCGCCTCCTTAAAGCCGCAGCGTCCCCGCCCGGGGCCGCCGTGAGGGGCGGGGGGAGCCTCCGGCGCTGAGGAGGCGGCTCTGGTGGTTGTGGCGGGCTTGGGGAGAGTCACAGAGCGGCAGAGTCACAGCGGACACGGCATATGCTGAGGTGGACGGGACTCTTAAGGATCAGCCGCTCCAATTCCTGCACGGGACACGCCGACAGTCCCGCCCTGTGCCCGGGTGTTGTCCCAACCCTCCTGCAGCTCTGGCAGCCTTGGGGCAGTGCCCAAACCCTGGGGAGCCCGACCACCCTCTGAGCAAAGAAGAACTTTGGCCTGAGATCCAACCTGGGCCATTCCCTGGGCTCCTGGCCCTGGTCCCCACAAGAGCAGAGCTCAGGCCCTGCCCCTCCTCTGCCCCTCCCCACCATGTTGTCCCTGCAATGGGGTCTCCCCTCAGTCTCCTCCACCTGAACACCCCAAGTGCCCTCCCTGCTCCTTGTCTCTCTCCCTCTGTCTTGCAGGCTCCCTTCAGGCACTGGGAGGCTGTAATTAGGTCACCCCAAAGCTTCTCTTCCCCAGGTCTTTGGTGACCAGTGACAGGAGCCCAGGGAATGCCTGGAGCTGTGCCAAGGGAGGGTTAGGTTGGATATTAGGAAAAGGTTCTTCCCCCGGAGTGTGGTTGGGCACTGAACAGGCTCCCCAGGGTTTGGTCATGGCTCCAAGGCTGCCAGAGCTCCAGGAACAGGGTGGGATTGTTGGGGTGTCAAATTTGTCCTCTTTCAGTTTGAAACTATTCCCCCTTGTCCTGTGGCTGCATTTCCTGGTGAAAAGTCTCTCTCTGGTTTCCTTGTAGGCCCCTTCAGATCCTGGAAGGTGCTGTGAGGTGTCCACAGAACCTTCACTCTCCCAGGCTGAAACCCCCCAGCTCTGTCATCCTGTCTCCATAGGGAAGGTGCTCCAGTCCCCTGAGCAACTTTGTGGCCTCCCCTGGACCTGCTCTCACAGTTCCACGTCCTTTTGATGCTGGGATTCCGAGCTGGACGCAGCACTGCAGGTGGGGTCTCACCTGAGCAGGGCAGAGGATCAGAATCCCCCCTCACCTGCTGCCCACGGGGGCACAGCCTGGGACACGGAGGGTTTCTGGAATGCAAGTGCTCATGGCTGGGCAAGTTGAACGTCTCATCCACCAACGCCCTGAGTCCTTCTTCCCAGGGCTGCTCTCAAATCCATTCTCTGCCCAACCTGGGATTGCCCCGACCCAGGTGCAGGACCTTGCACTTGGCCTTGTTGAACTTCAGGAGGTTTGCACAGCCCCACCTCTGCAGCCTGTCCAGGTCCCTCTGGATGCCATCCCATTCCTCCAGGGTGTGACCACTGGCACACAGCTCAGTGTCCCACTGGACATGCAGAGGGTGCCCTCAGAACTTTGCCAGAGCTGCCAGGGCTGCAGTTTCCTGAAATGGCTCCGTGCCATTGCAGACACTCCCTGCAGGGGAAGGGTGGATATCACATAACTGCATCAACTCACCCGAGACTGCACCTCAATGCTGAGCCCCAGCCATAAAATCCTGCTCTTTTTCCAGCTGCAAAGCCTTTCCTCCTCAGCCACGCTGTGGTTTCCACAGCGATGGAAGCACACAGGGCTGAGTACAATGGGACAACTGTGTCACACAAACAGGAGGACTCCCCTCCGGAAGAACTGGCAGTTAAGGAGCACAAAGTGGAAGTGCAGAGGACAACGCGGTGGTGCAATGCTGGAATGGCATGGTTGAGAGGCTCTTGTTAAGTGCAGTGCACCAGAGAACAGCTGGGTTTCAAGGAGAATCTTGGAGGAAGAGAGAGCTTGTATCGAAATAGTCTGTTCTGTGTGTAATCAACAGCACTGCCAGTTCTAGGGCTTTTCACTTCCCCTTTGCTGCCTAAATCTAGTCTCTCTGTGAATGCTTTGTAGAAGAATAGCTTCTTAAAACACAATTTAATCTATTCATTATGTTTATGATTGTTCCAAAGCAATTTGATAATGTGTTTTCTGTGGCTGTGCAAACAACACCAGCACCACCTGAGCAGACAGATGATGTCAGTATGGCAGTGTTCTAAGCAGAGCACCCTACAATTTTATCCTTTTTCTTTTTGAATATTAAAAATCCTAGGAATGAATTCTGGTCTCAGTAAAGGAAGTGTCAGTGAAGTTCCATTGGCACAGGCCACCTCCAGACTCTGTGTTTGTCTGGTGTGTTCATTAGAGACATTGTGGGACAGGGCACGGGGCTGCTCTCCTGTGACAGATGTGTTCCACTGCTGCTGGCCATCTAGAAATCCTGGGCAAGTGCACAAAAGAGCAGGAGATCAGTTAATTAGGCATAAAAGCATTAGGGCTGGCAGATTTATATGTGCACTGTGGCTGGCTGCTGGCCCCAAAATCTCAGCGGGTGGTTTTGCTTAGAAGCAGGAAGGAACAATATGATAAATACCCAGTGATACACACTCAAAAAAGGAGCAAACACCCTTGAGATACCTTGCTGTGAAGATGGTTTATAAGTGCAAAAAAAGACATTAAGTCTGTCCTGCTCACTGGAACTAAGACAAAGGAGAGAAGGCACAATTTAGAAATGCTAAATGGAAAATTGGGGTGCTACAAAATGCTAAAGAATAACAGATCTCAAAAGTATGATCCACAGTCCTGAAACAAGAGCACGGTGTGTGGAGGTGTGAACCCCAAATCCACATGGTTTGGGGATTTATTGTGTAAAAATAGACCTGAACTGAATTATCTACTACACTTGTGTCTTGTTTGAACCCCTGCTTTGTCTCTCAGTTTGTCACTATGTAGATTTAGTATTATTTTACTTCTGGTTTATTCTCTTGGTTTGTCAGCACTGGAGGAACAGTGACAGAACTGTTTCTGTTACTAGAAATCAATGATGCAGAGTTGTTCCATCTGTGGTTTGCCAAGAGTCTGAGCTAAATACTGCCCCTGGTGCTTTTGGGACCCTGCAATGAGCTAGTTCAGGAGTTAAATCCATCTCTAAGGATAAATGTGATTAGTAATTCAGTAGCAACTTACTTGTAAGAATGTCTTAGTCAAACTACAAGGATGTTTTGATGATGAAGAAATCTTAGAAGTCTGCTGAGTTTTATAAAGTGCATGAGAGCAAATTCATTACATGTTTTACAAATCATTTAGTCCACAAATAATTCAGGGATCATGAATGTGTCTGTTCCAAAATGCAATGTCTTCTAATGGACACGTAGGAATTGGTTCCTGTGTGAGAGGGAGGCAATTGCTGCTGGGAGCTGGAAGCTGTCTCATTTAGCATTATAATAAATGTAGTAATGTCATGTATATAAATGTAATGAAAGAAACTGGGAACTGATCATGAATCTCGTTCAGAAAAGAAGCTAAGGTAAATTTTTTCATATTATACTAAATTAAGGGCATGGCATATGAACTAGTTTTAAGTGGCCTAGTTCTTTAGTACATTGGCTTTTTCACATCATGTTCCAGGGGTGTTGAAATCATGAAGATGAGATAATGTGGGTGGTGGGTAAGATGAATAAGAATTAAAATGACAGCAGGAAAGGAATATCCATGTGCAGCTGATAGGTTCCTGTGTTAGGAAATTTCTGTGTCATAAATGCTTGAGTACACAGTCAGCTTTCAGGTACACCTCTCTTTTCAGATAAAACAAGTGTAAAACCAATAAAACTCAATATTAAGCATATCCCTTAAGGCATCGGTCTCTTCAAATGGGAGAATCCAACAGTGCCAGAATAGCTAAATCCAGAGGAAGCCAGTCCAGGTATCTCTAGAAGGTGAGAAAAATCTCCAACCAGGACAGCAAAGAAGGAATTCTTTGCTTTATTAACCTCCAAATCCCTGAAGAGTGGGGCTGTGTGGGCCTTTCCATCTCCCTGCCCTGGACCTGCGTGGGAACTTCCATGGTTGTCCAAGCAAGGGGAACTGTGGCTTCAACCAAATCCTTCCTCAAGCTAATCAGGCAATTTATGAGATGCCTCGTGGGATCTGCACAAAGGTGAATTTCACCTACTAAGCAGATCTTGCTCTTTGACCCCTTAGTTTTGTTGAGCAAAGAAGGGGTGCAAAGTAAAAACAGAGGGAAATAAATGAAAATATCCATATTGTTTGTATTTTGGGACCTGCTGCTGTTTCCATGTGCACACGTGGGTGAGCTGACTGTTGCTGCTGAGCACTGAGGGTCCCTCTCTTTCTCATGGAGGAAGTTTAGTCCTTTCAGGATCTTTGCCCCTTGATTGATACAAGTCAGCAGCATTATTTCTCCTCTCCACAAGATCCTCTCCAGAAATCTTCTGATGAGATGATTTTTCATTTGGCTGGTGTGATGTGTAGCCATTGAATGTGTGTGAGTGCAAATCACATCCAGGGTCTCCTGCTGGGTGTGGGATTGATAATCCACCAGGACAGGAAGGTTATATTTTCACAGAACAGCTGAACTCCAGGGAGTGACAGCAGAAGCTGCTTCCTTGGCACCCACTAATGTGTTTCACCCTGATGTGGAGGGGAACTCAGCTCCATGTCCAAACAGTTCTTGGCCTTTTTGCCCTTTGTGTGCACTGAGGACACACAACTTTGTCACAGAAGCCACCATCTGTTCTCACCTTGGATCACATTTGAGGAGCAATAATTGCTGTGCCTTCTGCTGGTTCCTTGAGACATGTTTATCATGGATCCATTCCCAATATGGAAGACAGGCTTTGACTTTTATTTCAACTCATCTCGTCTGGTATCCAGCAAAGTTTCCATAACTCATGTCTAGGAGGAATTTACAGCTTCTACCCTTAGACTGATATTTATGTTGCAGTGAAGTGCAAACAATCCACTCGGGTTCCTGGGCTTTGGCATTTGGATAAGATTTCTGATGGATATTTATTTATCATTCAGTGCAACCTACTCTATTTATCATTCACTGCAGCCCATTCTGAAGAGAGGTGGCTGCTTTAGACCTCTGCCTCTGGGAAAGAGCTTCCAAACTCCTAAAGCAGATGAACTCAAGTAGCCCAGCGAAAATGCAGTGTCTTGTGCTGATTACTAAAGACAGAGAGGGATGGACAATGGTGCTGTTTAGTGATTTCTTTTTAACACCTGCTGCCATTAAAATGGGCAAAGTGGTATTCTGTGAAGTGAAAAATTCTAGAGTCAAATTTGGAAGCTGAGTGCTTAAACTGCTTTGCCTCCTCAGGGTGTTTTACACCTCAGTTGATTCCTGTGGACTTTCAAATTTGTATAGAGACTCTTCTGTAGATTTAATTTTTGATTCCTCTCACTACTGTACTTCATGAGAACTTAAGAAAAAAGAGGCAAGAGCTGTTCAAGGCAATTAGGGAAAAGATTGTTTAGAGCCAGGTTGGATGGGGCTTGAAGCAACCTGCTCTAGTGGAAGGTGTCCCTGCAGGGGAGTGGGACAAGATGATTTTCAAGGTTCTCTCCAACCCAAACCTATATGTGATTCTATGATCCCATGTGATTTGTGTTTGTTTTTCTAAATGTTCAGCAATTTGAAATTGTTTTCACAGTATAAAAGCCAGTTGTCCTCTTCCCCTTGAAGCTTGAAAGCTCTGTAAATAGTTGATAACATCCTCTTGCCCAGAATTCACACTCTCAAGGGCAGATTTTCCTACCCTTTGCTCCTTACCGATATTGCTGTGAAGCAAATTGTCATTCCACTTACTTGAAACAAGTAACAACCAAGGCCAGATTCCCTCTTTTCCACCTCTCACTGCATAATGCCATAATGAGATGCTGGTCAAACCCTTCAGTGCAATGCAAGATTCAATCTGAGCGTCCTCGGACAAGGCTGATGTGAATTACTAAGCACAATCATTAACCACTGTTTGTCTGAGGTTGCTGGGAATTGTTCTCACATCTTCCAGATGGTTGTGATGCTGCACTGGGACACGGCCTTGGAAAGGAGTGACACACACTCTGTCCTCATAACACGTGTGAGAGCATTACCTGCAGCTCTGAACAGACACCCTTGGTTCACCAAAGAGCTTCTGATGTGACTGGCCAGAAGGACAAACACCTTCCATGAACTTCCTTAAAGCTTGGATAAAGGGTCCAAGGGGGCCCTCACCTCCTGCCTGCTCCACACTTCAGAGCAGAGCAGCCTTTTGCAGAAAGGGAGGTCCCTGTGCTGGTACCTCATCTCTGTTCTTGCACCAGAAGAATGACTTCACACTCACAGAGAGTAGGTTTAGAATGGGTATTAGGAAAAAATTATCCCCTGTGAGGGTGGGGAGGCCCTGGCACAGGGTGCCCAGAGAAGCTGTGGCTGCCCCATCCCTGGAAGTGTCCAAGGCCAGGTTGGAGCAGCCTGGGATAGTGGGAGGTGTCCCTGCCCATGGGAGGGGGTGGGATGTGATGAATTTTAAGGTCCCTTCCAACTCAAACCACTCTGATTGTAAGTATTCTAAGACGAGCAGAACAACAGGTACAGGGAGAGAGGTTCTTTCTTTTGGTGTTTTCTGCTCTTTTTTCATCCAGAATTTGAGGCACATTGAAAATGTTAACTACTTTGAATGACTAAGCCTTAAATAATATATATTACTTGCATTGATACAGGCATTTAATAGATGTGAGTAGGTTATAATATGAGCCCATAGCTAGGCAGCCCTCTGCATTACAACCACAGCTAGAAACAGCTTTTTGATGTGCTGACATGTCTAACAATTCCTAACAATGGGGAATATTCTTTTAAAGCAGCAAACCTACCATTTATAGAAGACTTAGGTAAGATTTTCTAGTGTGAATTGGTGAAGTAGGGATACTATAACTAGAGTAATTCTGTGTCGAGTTGTCAGCTTTGAGATCTTACAAAATAAGGAGCCTTGTCTTGGGCTCTGGGCATGGGATGTCCTGTTACCAGCTGTATTAATAGTGTCATGTTACTGCACCTGGTTCTGATCTTGCTTTATGGTGGCACTTTTTATACAATCTCAGGAGGACAGAAGAGCCTCTTCTTTGGCTCTGGGCATGTGATCATCCTGTGACTTGTCCTATTCTCCTTGTGACACTGTTTAGCTGGCACAGGCACCCACCCATCCCAGCCAACAAGTGTGAACACAGATATTCCCTCTGTGTGTGTGGGAAGGCTTTCACACGTGTAGCTGCTGCTTGAGAGCTTGTTTGGGCCCACAGGAGGACTTTGGCAAATTATCTGCAAGAGCAGGAAGGCAGGATGGAGGGATGTTGCCTGTCTGCTGATGGATATTTCTATCCTGCCAAGCACATGCCTTACAGAGTTCAGTCAATGGATGGCACTGCTGGCTTTTCACAGCTGGACTAGTTTTGGGAGCTGGCTAGTGTAGTGCATTTATGACTCATTGTTCAGCTTAAACCATGTCTGAAAACGTGCTGTTGTAAAGTGGTTACTTCAGTAGTAGTTGTGCAGTCAGACCCCTGGGAACAGCAGGGAGTAGCTGTTGAGGAGCTTCCTCAGGGGAATTGGGTCCCCAGCCAGTCCTCACTCATCACTCCCTAGTTCTCACTAGGAACAAGGATTCCTGCACCTCAGCTGATGTGAGTACAGAACAGAGAGTGGGATTTTGGTTATTTGCAAGGCCTAAAGCACATTTTACAGGGGCTCAACCTGCTTGGGCTTGACCTGGAGCTGCTGCCAAGTATGAGCAGATCTGCTGGGAATGTCTCAGAATCATATAATGAAATCATGGAATGGTTTGAGTTGGAAAGCACCTTAAAGCCCATCCAGTCCCACCCCTGCCAGGGCAGAGACACCTTCCCCTATCCCAGGTTGCTCCAACCTGGTCTGGACACTTCCAGGGATGGGACAACCACAGCTTCTCTGGGAACCTGTGCCAGGGCCTCCCCACCCTCACAGCAAAAAATATGGATAGATATCAACTAAATTGCTGTTTGGGGTTTTTTTCTGCTGCAGATGGTCCTTTACTAGTTTTTCAGATGTGCATCCAGTTGCCAAAATATGCTTTCAAGAACCAATGTATAAACTCTGCTCCAGTAACAGGTCTGGAGGAAGGAGGCTCAGAGGGATCCTCAGACTTAAGATAGAGGGAGGAAAACCATTCTGCTGTAATACTTCCCATTATTCATTATGTCTTGCTAATAATGAGTAAGACATTCTTCATTATTTGTTATCCTGTGGGATAGTACATGAGAATTTACTTATTATTCACAGATTTAACAAGTTTTTTGGTTTATTACAGGTGTCTTCTCACTTAAGCTTGCTGAGGCAAATTCTTAATGACACTCATAAGCCTAGAGTTTTAAAAATGGAAGAGAAGAGCAAGGAGATAGAGCAAAGTGAATTTAAAAAGGAGAATCAGAAAGGAGAGCTGAACAACTGAAAGCAATAAGGATCTTGAATATTGTATAGAGGTTATTAAGCATTCAAAGAAAAGAAGAAACAGAATAAAATGAAAGAGGAAAGTCTGAAGAAAAGCTGTCTGTGAATAGATCTTTTTTTCCAGAAGCCTGGGCAAGTTTTACAAAAATAAGCTGATTCCTAAAGAAAATCAACTTGATAACATTCCTGGTTTAGCTGGATGCAGTCCAGGGACATGAATAGTGTTGCAATAGTATAAAACTGAGATAAATCACAGTTATCTGTGCCTTAATTACCAGTCCTGTGGAAACCCCAAGTGGTTTCTGTGGTGCTTCACCCCCACATACTAATTGGTTACTTGCCTTCTAGAAATACTTTCCCAGATAATTAAGAAAAATAATAAATTGAGGCACTATTTTGCTTCTAATTGGGTGTCAGACATATTGAATCCTTGAAAAACTGCGGGTTTTGCTAATAATCAGATACCACCAGCTTTCTCTGCTGCTGCCTGCTTTGTTCTGAGTTGTTTGTGATGTGTCAGCTTTTTAATGGATGTGACATGCTCCACAGATAACCAAGGGACTTTGCATTTGGAGCAGCTGTTCTGCTGCCAAAGTGAGACTGAATTTTGCTGGCCTGAAAATAAGATATTTCTCATCTTTGGGGTCACCAAACCTAATTTTGCCTACTATTAAAAAAAATCCTTCAGCTGCCTCTGAGAGTACTGCAAGCAAATTAATTGTACTGGATCTAAAATATACTTTGTCTGCTTTAGCTTCACCAGATTAAGCAGTTGTGTTGTGCTGCCTCATGAAGTAAAAAATCATCAGAGTGTTTCAGTTGCTGGGAATGGGCCTTGTGAATTGAGCTTTTTGTTGCAGCCTTTGGGATTTGGAGTGATATCCTGGACGATACTTGAACCCACAAACATCAGGCATGTGGTTGTAAGTGGTTTCCATGGGAATAGCATTAAAAGCTATTTAAAGAATGGGAAAAAAACCTACAGATTTTTTATAGATTTTTATGTGAAAGCAATTGATCCCAAGAGCTGGTGTGAAGCAGTTCACACACTGACACAACAGGGCACAGACATGTTCAATTCTGGTTTTGTTAGGGGTGAAGTATTTCTAAATGCCTGTGACAGGAGAACACTGCAGAGAGACATTACACCAACATTTATAATTCTGCTTTACCTTCACTTCATGTGCAGAGGAATTGTACTGCAGTCTTTTGTAAAGCACCGTTTGATATCAGTAGTTAATTCCCAGTGAACAGAAAGAGCTCAGGCTTAGTTCAGATTGTTGCCTTCTTTTTTGTTAGCAGAGTGAAGTCAGGAATTTTGGAGGAAAAGATGAACTCTCTGGTGTAGTTCCAGGCTAACAGCAAATGTCCATTGTTAATTCAACAAGACTGAAACGTGCTTTGTCAGGGGCATTTTGAATTGAGTCCCTGTTGCCTCAGTGCAGTGTCATCACCAGGGCTGGGTATGATGAAATTAATAAAAGTGGGAATGTTAATTAGGAACCAGGTCAGCGCTCTCTGTTACTGACAGTGTCATCCCACTGTGACACCTGAATAGATTTTCTCCCACACCATTGGCAGACACTAATTTTTAGCAGCTGATACAGACCCCAGATCAATAACTTACATAATACATTTCCTGAGCCACCTCCAAGCAACTTTACACATGTGAAATTGGAAAGAAATAGTCCTGAGCTTGTGATTCTCTTTCCCATCCTCTCAGAGCTGTTTCCTTTGGATGTTCTCCCCAGTACTCAGGGAGTGCAGGGGGGCACCTCCTGCCTCCTCCTTGGAGCTGTTCTGCACTGAGCAGCACCAGCAGGCTGGAAAAACTCACTCCTTCTAGAAAGTTTCCCTTTCAGGATGGAACAGGTATAAAATGTGACCCTTGAAGCACATGGTAACATCTCCCTTGGCTGAGGTCACCAAACACAGCAATTAGGGCCTGACCTTGTAGCAAATCATCATGTGCTGCAAGAGATGCTTAAAAAACCTTGGGATTTTCAGATCTTTATTTAGAGGAATGAGGAGATAATTAGTTCACAGGATGCTCTTCAGTGGACAGTACCAATCAAATGGAAATTTTAAGCTGTATATTCATCTTTGGCAGTAGATATTTTTTTTTAAATGATGTAAAATGCCAGCTAGAAAAATGTTTTCCATCTAGGTTAACAATGGGAGTTCTTGCATAAGCCACTGGAGCTTTAAAAAATGCTTAAACATAATTTCCTGAAGCCTTCTAAATGGAATAGACTGAAGATAAGGTTTGGAATAATTTCCTCTGGGACCAACATTATTTTTAACTTATTATCAACATCCAGATTGAATTTCAGCAGCCATATGTGCTCACAAATTAGGACCTATGTTGCATGCTTTGAGTTTACTACTTAGGAATGTTCCAAAGGAATGGAGGAAACTTTGTTTTTGGGAAAAAAAATCTTGATGATAATTAAAAATTCTCACCTTGTCCAGTGTGATATTTCCTGCTGCAGAATATCAGGGGCCAACTTTATATTTTTCTTCTGCAGCTGAAGATTTGTGTATTACAAGGGTACCAGAATGTTCAGCAGGGAAGACATTCAACTCTCTGGAAATTTGTTAAAGATCATGGAACACTGCCAACTATTTTTCTCTTCTAAATATACAGTTCTTTCCTAAACATATAGTTGTACATTTAATAAATATTGCAGAATTTGTGACATTGCCATTCCCACATCTGCCTTGATATGAAAGGACCTGAAGGTTAAATGTTTCCATGCTCAAAAGTTAAGATCTTTGGCAATTAGAAAACAAAACTGGATGAATAAACTGCAATGAATAATGGGGGGAGTTGGGTTTTTTTGGGGTGTGTGGCCATGGGGAAAAGTCTGATTAAGAGATTTGTCTTCTGATTTCCAAAGGATTCAGATTTGTTCTTCACTTTCTTTCTCAAACCAAAGTGTAAGGCTACTGTGTGCTCTCACACTCAGGTCTAATTGTACCTTAGAGGAATTTAGTGACTTTCTGAACATTTCTTAAAGCACATAAAAAGAATTCTATTGTTGAGCAGGTACTTTAAAGCTGTATTTGGAATTCTGTAAAAAACCAAACAATACTTGTTCTCTATTTTAAAATATTTTGACCGTAGTTGCTTCCTTATTCAAATGAAATTTTATTATTATTTTAAAACCCCCAACAAACCCAGCCTTTTATAATGTGCTTTAATGGGGTTTATAATGTGCACTCTGGGCTGTTTGCAGTGCTCAGTTCTTTCCCCCTGCTGGTTTCACGGGGGGGTGTGGGACAGTTCCTCGCTGCCCAGCTGCTTCCAAGAATTACTCCACTATGCAGATCCTGAACTTCAATGAAGGACTAATGATCTGGTGGTGCCTGAGCCTCAGCAGCTTGGCTCTACCTCCAGGCTTTGACTCTGGGAAGCAGCTGCCACTTTCAGTGTTTTGTCTGCTGAGCTCCTGCCTTAGCACGGTCACACCCTTGTTACCACCAGGCCCAGAAGGTGAAGGAGAAAAACATGAATTTCCTTTAAAATTCACTTGGATTTCAGTGGGAATTTCAGAGGATACAGTTGCTAATGGCCTGGAGGTGATTTCCCCGTTATCAGATAATCTGCCTTTAGCTGAAGTTGTGTAAATCCAGGGAGTTGAAGACAAAAACCCAAGAGAGAACTACCCATAGAAAAGAATATTTAAAGTTAACTGAACACTGTCGAAATTAAAAAAACTCTGGCTGCTTTGGACTGCTCAGTGGGAGCAAAGCAGAAGGAAATCTGAGTTCCCTTGCCTTTTGCTGGGCTTTCCAGCTCCTTTGTGCAAAGGAGCAGGCTGAGGCGGGAATGTCTGACTGTTAGTTTTGACTTAATTTTTCTTCCTTTTGTTCCCAAAATAATCATTATGGAATTAACACTTCTTGGACTTGTTTAATGATTAAAGTAAGCACATGCTCACTCAACATGGCTTGACATCTATGGATTTCAAATTTGGTTGCTGTTTAATGTGTTGGATCCTGATTGAAACAGCCTGGACCATCTCCTGATGTTTGATGGTAGAACTGAGGTTTTCAGTCTCTTGGGTTTTAACATCCACTAAGCCAAGAAGCAGAGAGAACTGGTAGCCTGAGGGCTGTTAGCAAGATCTGTGGACTGAAGCAAAGGCTTTAATTAGCAATAACTAGGCTTTACGTGGCTTTAGACCCTGACATTTATTTTCAAAGATTTCTCACTAATAAGGGTTTTCTTGTCTTTCTTTTTTTTTTCTCTTTTGACTTTAGACAGAAATGGTTTATTTAATGGATTTTTCAGCTTTCTCATCCTGTCAGAAATCAGATGAACAGCCACTCAGTTACAATGGAGTGAGTCTGGTGGAAGGTGCCCCTGCCCAGTCAGAGGGGTTGGAATGAGATGATTTTTAGGGTCCCTTCCGAGCCATTCTGTGATTCTCTGATTCCAAGTGAGGCAGAGAAGTGATTTAGATACTGATGTTCTGTACATCCAGAATATCTTGTGGGAGGAAAGAAGCTGAGTGTCTGACCCTGCAGCTCTATTCTCTGCAAAGCCCATATTAAGTCCTGGCTTTTTCATGACAAAATCGTAGAGTATTAATAAAGAAATGATGTCTTGGCTTTTCAGAGCTGGCATTAATGAATGAGCAGTTTCATGTCTCATTTGATGTACCTGGATGAGAATATAGCCTGGAAAGTAGCTTTACATACTGCTGAGGAGAATACTTATCATCTCAGTTATTTTTGTATTTACAAAGGAATATATTTGATGTATTCCTCTGTAAAGGAATACATTGATGAGATAAACTTTCAGAAGAATGAAAGAATTTTAATGTATTTTTTTTTCCAGGAACTTGACATCTCTCTGTTATGTACTCTGCATCTGAGTCATCCCCAATCTGAAGTTAAATATTAGTGATGAATTCTCCCCTGTATCACTTGCAGGTAATTTGTTTCTTTGTCTCTTGTGTTTGATTTTCATCTTGCATTGATGAACTTGCACAGGCTGTCTCAGGGTGGCTACCCCAGGT
Source organism: Serilophus lunatus (assembly GCA_013399895.1). Taxonomy (NCBI): domain Eukaryota; kingdom Metazoa; phylum Chordata; class Aves; order Passeriformes; family Eurylaimidae; genus Serilophus; species Serilophus lunatus. The sequence continues at coordinate 1,507,662 of VXBA01004385.1, read as the reverse complement.
ACAAATTAACACAGAGGATTCTTCTCACTTCACATATTTGCCATTTTTTAATTTAAGGAGCCATGATAGAGCACACAAATGGGATATAACTATCCCTACCTCCTCCACATCCAGTTTTTTGTACTTTTGTTCTTTTTTCTGTGCTGCTTGTAGTTTTGTACCCTGTGATGACAGAAGTGACCTCTGCATTCTGGAAGAGTCCTTAAAAAATCACTTGTGAGACTAAAGAGAAATTTATGCCACTGACCCCTTGATTATTTCCTGACTGCACAGAACAACAGCCTCTTAATGCTGGGGCACATGGAGGCTCAGTGCCCTGGGTGTGACAGGCAAGCATCAGAAGAAGTTTTGAAGAAGGATCCTTTCCATTAAGAGAGAGTAGTCCATAGTCTTGGAATCACAAGGCAGGAAGGAATTTCACTAAAATTTGAACCAATAGGTGAAGTTACCTTAAGAGATGAGGAGGAAAGAAAGAAACTCTGGGTTTCTTCCACCCACCCTGACCCCACAAACAGAGATTTTTTTCTTTACTTTTAGAAAGTTTCTGTGATTAAAAAACCCCAAAGAACACACAACAAAACAACATACAGAACTTCTCAACTAACCCCAGTACTAAGCATCTACTTTCTTGCTGTTATGCCTTTCTTGGGCTGGGATTAACCGTGCAGCTGTGAATTTGGGGGAGCTCTTTGTGGATTTATGTGTTTGGAGGGAAGAATTGCAGAAGCATCTGGACTGGAATCTAAATAAATTTATCTAAACAGGAGCACAGCTAATTTGGCAGCAATAAATTCCTGAAGGTCTGCAAGAAGGTCTTTTATGTTGCCTTTTCGAGAGCAGCCAGCTCAACAGCTTATGGTGTTAGTGGTGTAGCTGTTCTCTGTCAGACCTTGAACGCTGGAAAGGCAAGGCAGAGCTTTCCTGCTCGGATGCAGCCGCAGCCGTCGCTCTGTTCCACCAGGTGGAGAAGTTCCCAGTGCGAGTGAAGGGACGGGAGATCGATGGCAGCAAACTGCAAAACAACTGCTCCTTTTCCAGAAACGCTCTGTTCGATTTAGAGCCCAAACTTGCCTTTTTAAAAAAAAAAATTGAAAAAAAAAATAAAAAAAAGAGCTGATCAACATAAGTTTCCAATGTAACGTTCTTTTTTCAGAGAGGAAGAGGATTTTCACATCCAAGGCAAAAGCACTTTTTCACAGCCCCTTAGAGAAGTCCAGCTGCATAATTTGAAGGGTAAATGGAAGACTGAATGATACATGAAGCAACAGATTAATTCCTTCTTTTCCAGTACAGTCCTGACTTTTGGAATAGGTTGGGTCAAACCTTGGAAGCCTGGCTCTGGGAAATTGGAGTTTAATTCTGCTCTTGGACTTTCTGGATGTGTCCTGTTTACTGAAGTCTGAATCCCTTTAGCATTCACCAACATTCCTCTTGCCTCAATCCTGTGCAAACCTCAGCCTAACCTCTGACACCATAGTTAGAATATGAGAGTTTTAGGTTGTATCAAGATGAACTCTGTACTTTCAATCTAATATAATGTTTGATCTTTCTGACCCCAAATCAAAGCTATTTTCTGAAGCATTGCCATGGTGATGCTCAACACAGTGTGTTGTCATTGCCAGGGCTTTTAGAGCTTTATTGAAATGTTTTTGAGCTGCAGAAAAAGATCTAGGTGAAATAATAGTACATTATGTTGGAGATTGACTTACAATGGGCTGCTATAGAAAATACTTAATAGAATCTCTAAAATTATATCAAGGCAAAGTTACCAGAAAATTAAAAATACCAAAGTATATAGAGCTGCAAACATAGACATTAGTGTGTGAGTATAACCAGGCCTTTCCTTCCAAAGCTCTGAAGGAAAATATGTTTGCTAGCAAATTGAGTAATTGTTTCTGAATATTGGCAGCTATCTAGTTTCTGGGTAAGCCTTCAGTATTACCTATTCCTAAGAAACTTCTTTGGATTCACAGAGTGCTTGCCATTGTGAAGCTAATAGATATGTTTTTGATGAATACATTTGCCCATTTGAATTGTGAGAGCAGTAACCTTTATTCATACAAAGACAAGATCATTGAAATTCTAGGCTTAGCCCAGCAAAATTGCTTGATTCAGAATCTGATATGCACATTGGCTTAATTATTTCTTTTTTTCTATTGTGATGAATCTTCTGTGTTGATCAGATAGTGAAGTTTATTTATGTGTATGGTACATTCATCTCTGCTCTGATGAATTTATTTCTTCTCTGTTCTCCCCTGCTCTTAGAAAATATACAGGATTGCCTTTATTGCCTTTTTAGAACATCCTTTGTAAACATCATATGCTGTAGATCTAATTCCATTTTCCCTGAAAACCCTGATGTGAAATCCTGACCCTGTTCAGGATTTAGCAGGAATCTTTAACCAGTGACAGGTAGTTCAGACTCCACTCAGTGCAAATGAGGGTCAAACCCCATTCATTTCCCAGGGCAGGCAAGAATCCTACAGCTGTGCTGCTGAAATGTGGAGAGCTCTGCCGAGTCCGTGTGTCTGCTCTGATTTAGGCTGCTAAATGTGCAGCCAGTGTTATGTATTTTTCCTTGTATAGCAGTAATTTTAACATATTTTGTCATTTTCTCTCAAAACTCATTAATGAGAACAGAAACATTAAATTTGCATACATCAATGACTAAGGAGTTATGTTAACCAGATTGTTAGAAACATTAATACTGTGGAAAGTAGGTCTAATTATACACTGCTTCCCATTTTGGGCATTATTTCTGTCTGAATTGTAATGTGACTAAATTACTATTTTGATTAAGCCAATGAGTTCATTCTCATTTATCTCATTCTGATTTATTTCGTTCAGAAATCTTTTAAATCCACACAGCTGCCCCACTCTGAGAAGCCTCCCACTGAAATCCAAGCAACACAGTTCTATTCTTCATATGACAGTTACTGGAAAGTGGGAAGAGGGAGAGAGTGGGACATTCTCTGTCCAAATTCTGGGTGAATTTGGGCATTAGTCAGGAATTGCAAACCAATGCAAACATTTCAGCTTTGCACCCAAGGAGCACCATAAATGGATTGAATTCACAGGTTTGAGCTTGCTTTTGGTAGCAGTCACCTGGTGAGCTGCCTCAGGGTGGCTGCTGCCCCTTCCCAGCAGGTCCTTTTCCAAGGATCTTTGTTTTCCATTACAGGTGTCATTTCCTGAGACTGATGCTCTGCTAGTTGGCAATTGCTGTCTCTCCTGAAGGAGGCACCTGAGAGATTCATGAAGCCATTTCCTAAATAATGGGAATGATTGTACAAGTCCTTTCAAGAATAACGAGAGCTCTCAGGAGTGGGCTCTTAGCACCCGAGTGATGAGGCTGATAAGACACTTCTGCATATTCTTATTCTCTCCCATCGTGTGAATAGGGCTCCATGGAGTTGGTAGGGAGCAAAGATTAAAGCTGAGTGCCAGAAGTCTCTCCAATCCATTGAAGAATCACACAATCACTATTCTGAGTTGGAAGGGATCCACAAGGATCATCAAGTCCAACTCTTACACGAAGTGTTTGTCTTATCTGAAGGAGTGACACAACTCTTTATTTCCAGATCCCTTTATAAGGCTCATTAAAACTTGATCCACTAAGTAAAAATAATAATAAAAAAAGGAAACACTGCAATCAAAAGAAGAAATTGTGAATGATGGGAATTGTGGCTGAGCATTAGGGAACACTCGGTCACTTGCTTTAACTGTACCCAGTCCCCTCCCTGTGATTTTGTAACAGCAACAAAATTCTTCTGAGCTTTGCCAGAGCTCTCTTCTTTCTGGCTGGACATCCAGAGTACCCACTGGCAACCTGCTACAGAAAAGTGCCACAGGTCCCCTGGCTTTCCTTCCACACCCCACGTCTGACCTGTACACGTGTCTGTTTAGCCATTGTCTTGCCCCTTCTCAGTGAACCACCACCTAAAGGGTAAACTACCAGCCACAATAACATGGTAATTAAGCCAATAAAGGGATTAAATGCTGCACTGCTTGTATATGAAAAAAAAATCTGCTTCAGATTACCAAACAATATTTTGGGTTTGGCTGCATACCTTGAGGCCAGTCCTGCTCCCAGTTATAGTCAGATACTCTGTGACTGTGGGCTCTCTTCTCTCACGGGAAGCTCCATATGTTTTGGGGGAGTTGCACCATTGTCCAGGCAAGCCAGGCTCTGTTTCTAGCTCTCTTTCTCTGGAATACAAGCTGTGCACCAGCTCTATCTCCCTTGTCAGTCTGGATTCAAGGATGAGTAACTTAATTAAGGATGCTCTGTGGGGAAAAGCAGAGGCTGTGGCAGCCAGGGGACAGCACATGAAAGCAGAATATTGGCTGCAGCTAAATGATCAATTGTATTGCAGAAAGAATAATAAATCCAGTGACAGGTTGGAAAAAGGCAGTTTGTATAAGCTCAAGGATCCCCTGTTATGCTCAGAATCAGGACACAACACATTCTTGTACGAGCTACTGCAGCTCGTTAAAAAGGCAGCACTTGTGTGATGTCTTTGTGCTTTGCTTTGTCTTTCTAATTGGGCCATGACATTTATTGAAACTGTGATTTTCTCCTCATTAATAGTGCAAAATATTTAAACAGCACGCAGCATTGCTTTTAGAGGCTTTGCTGATAGTCTTTGTTGCTCCAAGCAGGACTGATTCCCCTCAGTAAGAGAAAAAAGGATGGTCTGATCATTTCTGTGAGTTTTAGGAACTGCAGGGGTTCTGTAGAAGAATCTACAACCCTGTTTAAGCAGCTAATTTTCCCAGAGTTTGTACAAGGAGCTTTGCTATCTTGCCAGCAGTGTCCAACAGCCTGGATGCAGAGCCATCTCCAAGGAAAGCTCAGGTAGGATGCCCAGAGATGTGCACATATGTTCCACCTTGGCATGTATTAACTTCTTTCCTTTTTAAGAAATTATCTCTGTATGTGGCACAGGATAGTGGCTTGGAGAATGAACAAGTCTCCATTTTGTTACTTTATTTCTCCCATAAAACTTCCTAATTCACTAAGGCTTTTAAAGGGAGAAAGGGCCTTCTAAATTGATCTTGGTTTCCAATAGAAAATCAAAAGTTCACATTCTTCTCTCCACACTTGTGGCATTATCAGGGCGAGTATAATTGCACTGGTTCTAGTGGAAAGAAACCTACTTCAGAGTTTTCCCATTGCACTGGGAATTTTGAGATTATTGTGATGCTGGAATTATTTTAAAAGTTAAGTAGTGCAGCTGATTCAGAAGCTGGCTTAAAAAACTATAAATCCAAGCTCATTCTAATGTTAAATGCACTGAACTATGTACTGGGCTAATTGCAAAGCTTTTAGCTATTTTTGTTGCCCATGCACTCCTCACTTCCTTGTCCAGAAGTCCCAAATTACATATAATGAAAAAAAATGAAAGCATTAAATGGTTACTGCAAGTGGTTAGATTGCAGTCTGTCACAACATCTACGTCATCAGCACAGGAAGCAAAAAATATTGTTGTCTGGAACATTTCCATTTGTAGAATCACAGGATGGCTTGGTTTGGAAGAACATCTTTGGTTTAAGGAACCTCTCATTCTACTCCCTGCCATCCAGGGACACCTTCCACTATCCCAAGTTGCTCCAACCTGGCCTTGGACACTTCAGGAATGGGGCAGCCACAGCTTCTCTGGGCAACCTGTGCCAGTGATTCATCAGCCTCTTGAGTAGGTAAAGAATTTCTGCCTGGTGACTAATCTAAATCTGCTCTCTGTCAGTGTGAAGTCCTTCCCTTTTTTCCTGCCACTCCATGTCCTTGTCCAAAGTCCCTCTCCAGCTCTCATAGAGCCCCTTTAGGTACTGGAAGGTACTGGAAGGCTTCTCAAAGCCTTCTAAAAGAAGCTACATTAAATAGACATGGGGAAGGCCAAGTACTTGACTTTTTAATGAAAAATTCTTTTATCTTTAACATACTGCCGTGGTGCTGTCTGCAAAATTCCAAAACTCCACCAAAACTGAGCTCTGGCATGGTATGAATAAGGTCATCCAGAGTTGATCAGGCTGGAATGTCTGCAACACATTTTACCTGCACTTGGCACTGCAGGTACCCACCTGATTTTCTTGTCGTGCTGTGCAACAGAACTAAGTGGTTGCAAAGATTTCCCCATCTTTAATTTTGCCACGGTTATTGAAGTAGTGCTTGGCCTGAGGCTGCCATCAAGAATCACATTTTCCCCATGATGAAAAACAATCTACATGAATTATTTGGCTTTGCTTGTTTCTATTTCCTGTGTGCTGATAATGGATGGTGTAATGCAGCACCAGGTGGGCACTGCCAAGTTTTTGTGTGACTGTAGCAACCCAAAAATGTTTGCTACTGACTTGTATTCAAAGATGATTAAAGCTGTCAGTGAGCAGAACAGTCCCTGTTGGAGGTCTGTGCTTGACTGGCTGTTCAGCAGAACCAGAATGAATGTGCTTGTGGTGCTTGGCAGGTGACTGAAAAGTTTTCCTTGAAAATACTCTGCTATATTACACTGTCCTTCAATAACCTCCAACTCCTGAAACTCCTGTGAAGAAGATCTTTGCCACTGGTAATAGAGGTGTTAAAATGACAAAAACACTCCATCATTTTTCTTCAGCAGATTGTAGAAAGGAAAAGAACCAAATCTTCATGGTTCTCTGAATTTTTGGTCTCTCCTGTAACTCTGTAGTTACATCCTTATTCCTGTAGTGTAGAAATATCTTCAGAAAACATGAATTCATCCCCTGGGTGAGAAGGAAACTGAGTGAGAAGAAAGGGAATCATTAAGAATTCTACTACAAAAGTGTGTTTTCATGCTCACTTATATTTTGTGGCCTGTAACTCTCCTTTATCTATGTTATAATTATTTTTAGTTCTGATATGAAGCTGCTGGTCTTTGACATGAGCTACATCATGGTATGGAAGGGGCTTTGACATGAGCTGCAGCTCCAGTGGTAGGTTTGGAACAGCTGTGCTTCTCAAGCGGGATTTAACCCATTGAACCACAGCTGTCAGGGGGGAATTCATAGAATTATTGAGGTTGGAAAAGACCTTTATGACCATTGAGTCTGACTGTAAACCCAGCTGTGACCTAAACACTGTCAAGTCCATCTCTAAACACCAAAGATAATCAAAAGCCTGGGGAAGGGGCAGTAAAAGGATTAATTCTTAAGTTTTTGGAGTGACTAAAGAAGGCTGTTGCTTTGGGCCCCTCCACTTTCTCCAGCAAAACAGGAATTCTCCTGCAGCTCCTCTTGAAGTGAGCTACCGTATGGAAAACTTGATGAGCTAATTGGGCTGATATCTGACTGATAGTCTGTAAAACAATGTTTTTAGGAGTGTTCCAAAATAGTCACCCATACACCCAACCCACAAAACCCCCCATCTCCCCCCTCAAACCCCTGATGCAGCTCCTGCCTTTAGGAACAAGACACTGAGGAAAACAGGTTTCTCAGAACAAATTCAGCATGAAATATTTACCATGTATGACACAGGCCTTCCCTTTTTAACTTCCCAGTGTTCTGGGGGGCAGATCCTGTGCATTCACTTGGCAGTCCTGCTGTTCTCCCCATTTTACACTGCTCTCAGACTGTAGCTGTAATCACAAAGTCCTGGGTTGTTCCTTTTAAAAAGTCTCATGTAATTTGGGAAAAAGTGTGTGAAGTCTGCTTTTGTCTACAGAAATAGCAGTATCTTTCCAGTCTTTCTTCCTTTTATTTTCTGGAAGGGAGAAAAAAAAAATCTCTTTCCAGTGCATTATGGCAAACTTTTAAGTGACAGCATCTCTGAGGTGGGCATGTTATCATGTTGGCACAGTCAGAGTAAATTGGAATGAGCTTGGCTGACCTCTTGCTGTTGTTCAGAAACACCACTGAGAGCCTCACAGCTGTTTTTTTGCTTTGCAGGAGCACCCCAGGGAGAGGATGATCATCTATTGTCAAAAAGCAACACATTTTCTAACAAGAACAGTAGAATTAGAGGCACGAATGTGGAATTATGGCAGCGTGTCCTAAACGAGACAAGCCAGGAGACAACCAATGCACAAATCTGCTTCCTGAAGAAAGTACAGGAAAGGTAGAATTGGCATCAACCAAGAGAATAAAAGCAGCCTGAAAAGCTGTCATTGATATGTATAAGAAATGCTGATGCATTGAAAATGTCTTTCTTCTCATTCATTCTCACTTCCCTCAACGTCCTTGGCAATCAGCTGCTGGCAGTTTAATTTAACTTGGAGACGGGAGGTGTAAATATGTACATTTTATCAGGCAAATTCAGTGCAGACTACAGGGAAAAGAGCCTCCTGAAGTGCTGGTGCCACTCCCTCTGCTCAGTGTTCCTGGCAGGGCTCTTCTCCCAGCAGCAGCCTGAGCCCTTTGGTCCCTTGTGAAAAATCTGTCTGAGAAAAGCTTAAATGTCAAGTCTCCCTCCCCACCCTGTGGTGTCAGCAGGTTTGAATCACAGCACCTCACATTTAGGTGTCTCTCCCTGAACTCTCACTCCTGTCTTTTGCTTTCTTGTAGTGTGACAGTCACCAGGAGTTAAATGGTGCCAGTCCTGGTCAGCACTGGAGCTGAGCTGGAGTTTCCTTTTCCTCAGGGATTCTGTGTGCTGCTCCAAGCAGGCAGTGGGAAGGCAGGCAGGGAATTGCCTGGAGCAGCTCAGGTCAATCCCAAATTCAGGCAGAGGAGCAGCCACAGACTCGGTTTTCAGAAACACCTCTTTGAACAGGATATTTTGGAATGGGATGGAGAGGCCTCAGCAGTGAGGGACAAGAGCACTGACCATTTTTCCAGAGAGGATTTTTATTTATTCTGATTTTCCTCTTGATTAACAATTCACCCTGTGGAGTTTAGTACATTCTCAAGCATTTTTGTGCTGCTGTTGGAGGCAATTGGAGGTCTGAATCTGCCCAGTGTAGAGTCAGGGCTTGAAGCATTTGCTTATACAGAATAGAAAACCCCCTGCCAGTATCTCAGTAAGGTGTCAAGAAAGCATTAATTTTCATGTGCTTGGCAGTAAGAGGTAATTGATTTGTAATTTGTCTTGGGTTTGTGGTTTGGTTTGGTTTTGTTTTGCTTTGTTAATAAGAAATTTCTCTAATTGTCATTTAATGTGCACTGTTCCATCTAATGCTTAACTTTTCCCACTTAAGTGATTGTTCCTATAGTGGTGTCTGTTTAAATCTGAGGGGTTTTTGTCAAAGCAAGATTCATGATGGCTCCATAATCTTCCTCCCTTGAAAGAAAGCAATTATTCAACTGAAATATATACACTTTGGTTATTATGTCAACATATCCACTTCCTGCTGAGTATTAAACTGCATTATTCCTGGAGTCTGAACTGGGGATATGATTAATAACAGGTTCTGTTACAGAAGATAGCAAATGAAGGCAGAGTAATAGTAATTTTTCATTTGAATCACAGGCAAATTGGCTGTTTTGCAGTACTTGTCTATGGCAATTATATGTTGTTTTACTTCCTAATGCTGATTTCCTTCCACAGTTTATTAGCATGAATATCAGGGAACCACTGGCATATTGTTTTTATCTCTAAACACTCGTGGCCAGGTGGGGAAGGCAGCCCTGTCTGAGCTGCTGATTAGATCTGTTCATGTCCAGGCACTCCTGCAAGACAGAGCTTTTGCCAAGTGCCCTCTGCTCCTGCTCCTGGTGTGGCAGAACAAGCTCTTGCTTGTGGCCACCTGTGAATGGCCTGGTTTGGTAATCTGAGGGCAAAATGTGCAAAGCTTCTGCTGATGGAGTGTGTTCCAAAAGCCAGATCATGCTCTGGCTGCCACAGTTCTCCTCCTTTAACTCCACCTGCAGCTCTGGGTTCTGCTGGGGAGCAGTGCCAGGCTGCTCAGAAGGCTCTCACCTATTTGCTGCTCCAAAATAGGGTGTTGTTCAGAAATGTTCTGAAATCCAACCTGCTGAGGGAGATTTGCAATCAGTTTGGATAGATCTGCACCAGGGATGCTCAGCAGTTCATGTTTTGTGGAGCTTCTGGTGGAGATCCTGTTCTCTTCCAGAACTCAATGTTCCTTTTCTCTGGAGAAATTTCATAGAGTCCCAGAATCTCAGAATGGTTTGGGTTGAAAGGAACCTTAAAGCCCATCCAGTTCCACCCCCTCCATGGGCAGGGACACCTCCCACTGTCCCAGGCTGCTCCAACCTGGCCTTGGGCACTCCCAGGGATGGGGCAGCCACAGCTTCTCTGGGCACCCTGTGCCAGGGCCTGCCCACCCTCCCAGGGAATGAATTCCTTCCCAATATCCATCTGTCCCTGCTCTCTCCTTGTCCTGTCACTAAATGACCTTGCAATATACATATATACCTATAAAAAATAAAATTATGTATAAATACATATATAGCTCATGATGACAGCAAAGTTCTGAACAAGCTGCTGGTTTTTACTGTGACTAATAGTTGGAGGATGTGAAAATACAGATTTTAACTACTTAGACCCCATGAATGTACAGCCAAAGTGGGTCTGATGACACACTGGGCAAAGTGCTGTGGGACTCTCAATGGAAACAAAAAGATTTTGGGGATTTATTTATTCCAGCACTAATGTGATCTTGCTAAGCAATTTTTATCAACCAATTATGTATTTCATAATGACAACTTCTCAATAAGATATGGCTCATTTCTGGACTTTTCTCCCTTACAGAAATTACTTTTTTGCTTTTAACACATACTCACTGATTATGCAGATGGCTTAATGATCTCGCATTCATTGCTATTTCAGTGTGGGAACTGTATTCTTCGTTAATTCCATCTTTTCCTTTATTCAGAATATCTGATTGCTCCAGGTTCTTTGATGTGGTGGTTTTGATCCTGCAGAGCTTTCACTCACCATTTACAGAGCAGTCTTAATGTGCTTATCTTTCAGGAGAAGTAATGTTAAACCCTTCTGTTACATGTTCTGCTCTTACCAGCTCCCAATAAAGCCAGAAAGTGGGCAGTATACCAGTGATTGAATTTTCTGCATAACAATATTTGTGCATATGCCTGGGAAGTTATTTGCCTTTTCTGATTAGCAGTTATACAACAAATTGGAAGTAATTATCACATTAGAAGGAAAGTATTACTTCAGTATGTCTGAATAATTTTTCATTAGGGACAACTACCAAAGGGAAAGGAAACAAAGCACAAAACTGTCACATAGCTCCAGCTATCCCAGAAAATTCTGTCCTTGGCTGTTGCAGTCTGGAAAACACTGTTCCCTGAGCTAAATCTCCTCCCTGCCAACTTTGCTGCTTTCAGTATTTGACTTTAATAAAGACATGCTCCCCTGCATCTTTTCTGATATCTTCCCTTCAAAGATGAAACCTTATAAGCAGCAAGTCTTGGTGACTAAATAAGAAATCCTGTTGCTTTAGGAGGGGGCACCAGCAGGGAGGGATGTAAAAGATGCTGCTGGGCTGTAAACCAGCACCAAGGGGGAAAAACCAAAGCTCATACTCCAGTTTTCCTTAAGCACAGCAAGCCAAGGGTGCCCAGTGGAATATTCAATACCTCTTCATATGTTGCTTTTCAGACAATAACTGAGCTGGGTTTGAATATTTCTGGTACATTCAGACTGTTGGTAATTTAACAGCTCTTAGATTCTGGTAAGGAGCTGCACTCGGGTCAAAAACTGATATTCAAAATCCACCATATCTGAGGAATAATTAGTTCCTTTTTGAGAGGGGAAATTGATTTTCACTGCACAGAATTTAGATACACACTGAAGTAATATTGTGGTTTGGTCTTGGTTCCTTTAAGTGTCTGTATGTTGTGGGCTTTAAGCTTTGAAGGATATTAGTGGTTTATTTGTCATTTAAGCCTTACTGGTCCAGTATTTTTTCAGCTGACACAAATTAAGAAAACCAAAATAGAGAGGCCAAACCTCAGGGCAAAATTTTCACATATCTCTTGGAGGTTTTCTCTTTCTCTCCCTTTGGGAATGAGCAAAAGTTGGGAGCAATTCCCATCAAACCAGCTGGAAGCTTTTGTTCAAGGGTAAAATAATATAAAGTCTTCTTGCTAACAGAGCAGGGTGGAGGCAACTGTGTCCTTGTCTCATTTCTATGTTTGCCTTTGGAAATAACTGAGCCTGCTAAGGGCAGCTGGTGTAGGTTTTTCTGTTATTTAATACAAGAGGAAAAAAAATCTTTGCCATAGAAATCATGGTGAAATGTCAGCTCTTAGTGACACTGCACAATAAACAACCAGAGGTAGTAAAAGTCAAACCTAAACCAGGATAAATTCATATCATATGAGAGAAACAAAAAAAATTGAATTGAAATTCTGAGAACATCATGTTTTTCTACCTGGTGAATTAATTTTTTAAAAAAATATTTAGTCATTTATTTTGCCCCATTGGTCCCATGTATCCATGTATGCTTGATTTAGTTTCAATAGATTTTGTAACTACTTGTCACTTGTAGAAATTCTGAAAAAAAAAACAGAACCACAATCTTTTTTCTCTTGATAAAGAGTCACTGTTCTAGGATAATTTGCTTTTGTTTCCAATATAATTCCTATTTTTCTAGCTTTTGATTTAAAATTTAGGAATTTGTAGTTATTAACTGTGTAACAGAATGGATGACACATCTGGTTGACAATTCTCAGAGACTTTTTTCACAACAGAAGAAAAGATGCATTTGGGGCAGTAACAATGTGATAGATGTATCAAATTGCATATCAGATCATCCATAATGGGGCTAAAGTCTATGAATCAGTGATGGAAACAGTGTCTGCCTTGTTACTACGCCCACAAGTCCACTTGTAATGCTCTCAGTTGTGTATGATTTCAGTTTCCCCCTCTTTGCTTAGTTAAAAAGCAAAAAGCCTTTGTTTTTAAATGCAGGTAGAGAACAATTGCTCATTAGGAAAAGCTTTTTGCTGTTGAAATATGCAACTGTCCCTTTGTCTCTGAATACACACTCTTCCTAATTTAACATTCTCTCTGTGCATTTTTCTGCTGCTTCTCCTTTTAACCAAAGGGAATTTCTTTGATTTCATGAATAATCCACTCCAGGGTCTTATTGACTGATTGCTTTTGCCTGAGTTGGTTTTAAATGTTTGCTTCTATCCTCTCCAAAGTTTATTCACCTCTAGGATGTTGCTCACAGTTACTCCTGTGCATTCACCTGCTTTTTTGGCATTAATAGTAGTGACCCACCAGCACATGATCTGCAGCCACACAGTTACAGGGTTATTTGTAGAAGTCCAGGTTTGTGCCAGTTGTGTACATGGATTAGTGATTTTTTTGCTTGTTTAGAATTTTTCTGTGAAATTCCCAGTTACTACACCTGGCATTAAACAGGGAAGTGGTGGAAAGCAGTACTTAGGGAAGGAGGGGAATTATTTGCTGAGTATGATTTGAGTAACAACAGCCATTGGTTTTAACAGATATAAACAGATATAAAAAAAAAAATCTGTTTTATCTTTAGTGTCCACTGATGGGCACTGCCCTCCCTTGCTGTTCCCTTTCCCTGGAACAGAATGTTCAGGTCACTGCATAATGCAGGGGTTGACATTGTCCCTTGATTAGTATTTTTAAGCAGCCCTTGCTCTCATGATTTTGGTACTGAGATAGACACTTGTGCCCTTCAGGAGAAATGGATGATCTGTTACATAACAATAATGCAATACACTTTGTTATGACCTCAGTGCAGTGTTTGGTTTCATTTTTGTGCATCAAGTTGTATTTACAAATGCATTGGTTGCTTTGTTGAAGATAAATTTACTGCCCACTTCTTGTTTGGTCCTGCTTCCTGATTTATTTTAACAAAAGTTTTGAATTCCCAAGTCTACCTCAATTGCTTGCACATAGAGAAAATTGAAAAGGAAAGATTATTTACTGTCCATGTACCATTTCAGAACTTGAATTTACTACTTCTTGAGTTAGAGGACATTTCCAAGTACATGCTGTACAGTTTTCAGATTACCAAAGGCAAATCTGTTCCCAAGTATCATGTCATTGACTGCTATGAAGAGGAAGGTATTAAAAGGTTGCAAGAACAAGGGCTGGTGTTTTTCCAAACTGAACAGTAAGCTCAGCCTCTCTTTGAGAGACAAGTGTTTTGTGAAGAGGTGCTTTGTTCTTGTGAAGATGGGAGTAACATGTAGGCTTTGTGAAATCAGGCAGGACCAGTGATGGAGTCTGGCCTAATTGGTTGCAGACTCTTGATTTCACAGTTAATGGTTCTTATCTGCTCATCAGCACCAAAGATATCCATCCTCAGGTCTTGCCCTCTGCTATGTCTAAAACATCACTTACATGCATCCAGAAGCTGTTTTGCACTGCTCTTCAGGCTTGATTTCCCATCCAGTTTTCTCTTGCTTTTTTTTTGTCTGATTTTTTTCTTAGAGATGTTGATCCTGGTGGTGATGGAAGTCTGAATTGCACTGACTCATGGAATGAGCTCATGGAGTGTTTGGACTCCTGTTCTTGGGCAGTTCTATGGAACCATGGAATGGTTTGGGATGGAAGGGACATTAAAGTTCATCCAGTCCCACTCCTGCCATGGGCAGGGACACCTCCCACTATCCCAGGCTGCTCCAACCTGTGCCAGGGCCTCTCCACTCTCCCAGGGAAGGATTTCTTCCCGATACCCCATCTGAGCCTTCCCTCAGTTTGAAGCTTTTCCTCTTGTCCTGTCTCTCCAAGCCCTCATAAATAGCTCCAGGTCTCCCAGTGCTTGGACAATCTTGGAACCAGGTTTTCTCCAGTGTCCATCGGGTGATGGCATAACTAAAAGGGATGGAGGTGCCTCTGCCTGACCCTTCCCTTAGTATCATAAAAATTCAACGTGGTAAATCTCTCACTATTTCCTTTCAAGTTTGTAAAGGTCAAAGCCTGTAAGGTTGGATAGAAATTCATGCTCTTTCACTGAGGTAAAGACAAAAAGACTCCTTATTCCCCAAACAAGTTATATTTAAAAGGTTATGCTCCTTCTCTACTTTTTCCTTGATACAGAATTTGTGTGACTGAGCAATTAGGTTAAAAACCTTGAACAAGTTTTAACAGATGCTGTCAGCTCCCTCTGTAGCTGAGGAGGAAAGTTGTTCCTGGCGTGGATCTGGGGCAGCAATGGCCTAATTTGACTTTGCTGGACAGTGAGAAGAGCCTCATCCTCTCCAGTGCCTGCTGAACAGGAACTCCCTTGCCTGCAGTATTATCCTTTGGGAATACTCACCACAGTGCAATAAGGGGTTGTAAAAAGAGAACATGAGTTAAATACAGAGGTGAAGAAGTCCTGAGATGAGTCCCAGCTGTATGTGAGTGGCAGGGGGAATACTCTGCTTCCTGAACACTTGTCCTGAATCCCACTTGGAGGCTTTTCCCAGTTTGCACTCACACAAACACTGCTGCCAATAGGAACCCCTAATGAAGTGAGTGCTAATAGGCCCTGGCTGCCTTTTCTCATGCCAGGAAATAACTGGGTAGAGTGATTTTCCCAGCTGCACCTTTGCCCTGCTCAGATCGTCAGCTCAGTGTAATGACCCCTCTGGGGGAGGTTATTCCTGTGGCACAGCCCCTTTGGAGAGGGGCTGCAATTGCTACTCAGCCCCTTGGATAACGTGGGATGGGAACTTGTGTCCCAGCAGGGGCACAGAGGCAGGAGGGCTGCAGTTTTCCTGCCTCACCCACAGTTTCTTGTACCTCTGTGGGTAGGTTAGTGTTAAGGAACTTCCATTTCTCAGGGTGTCTGTTGGTCTATCTCAGCTTAAATGTCAATCCAAGCTCAATCAGTGAATTTAAAAAGCTAGAAGTGTTTCTGATTCAAGTCTTTATTTCAAAAATCCTCATGATTTCACCCTATTAATTTAAACTGTATTCCCTGTTACATCTATAAACACCTCGTTATAATATTTATGTCTTAATGCAGAGTAGTCTCGAGTCCATATTTGACCTCTGGCTTTGTAGTTCACTTGCAGCTTATCCCAAATGTTCATCCTTAAAATTGTAGAGATTTTATCAGCCATGTGTTGAAAGTGTTGTGCTGCCTGTTCTCCCCTTTACAGTGAATGAGGACTGCTCTTTATATATTTTTTTTGTCTAGAATGTTCATTTTTGGCCTTGAATCAGACACAATACAAACTCAAACTGCATTAGTTAGAGTTGAAGGTGCATTCTGACTGCCTTTGTTACTAATGGAGACAGTCTGAGCAATAGAATCATGGATTTATGGATTTTCTAAGTAAATTTCACTTCAGCAGTGCCTTTGTTTGTCATAACTAGAGATAAATAGCCTCAAATAAAAACTGTGAGTTTTCATAAGAAAAGAAATGAAAAATACAAAAGAAGACAAAAGAACCTTGGAAATTAATAACTGCTTAGGGTAGGTACTTAGCTGTGGGACTATGTAGATACCAGGTTATTTATTTACCAGATAATAAATATATTTCAGTCAGAAACAAGCAGGTGTGTCCTGTTCTTGTGTACAGTCATCTACATGAAGAGGAATAGCAAGTACATCTACTTTTCATTAGTGTATCCAGAATGATGTGAATATTTTATACATTTATCTTAACTCTTTAAAGTCTCCAAATTTGCATGCTCTAGTTTTGGTGGTTTCTGTTCCAGAGTCATTTCTAACCTGCCTATGATTTCCAATCCTCTCCATATCAGGCAGATTTAGGGCTTTGTACAGCTCTGAATCAGTGAGGGGGATGGAAATGTGCCTTTTATTGAAATCAGCACTGGTCTTGTGTTGGGAGCTCGCCCAGTGACTTCAAGCTGACTCTGACAGTGTATTGGGAGGGTGATGAATAACCAGAACCTTGTGCTACAGTTTAAAATGCTTCTGAAATATGCAATGACTGGAGTGAAGTCCAATAGGATGTTTATTTTCTAAGCAGATTTAAAATATCAAAAACTGTTTTCCTCCTTGGAGTGAGTCTGATAGAGCTTATTTTTGTTCATCAGTGTAACATCTGACTTGAGCTGTGACCCCATTACCTGGCAGTCCAGGAAAGAACACAGTGAAATGTGCAGCTGTGATGCTGCACCACTGCCAGCACAGTGGCTTCACCTGTGGCTCTGGAAACATTAAAAATCTGCTTTGTCTTCCTTCTTAATTCTTCTACCCACTCAATATACATTTTTAAGTGAACCACTTAAAAACGAGGCTGTATTTTAATCTTTTAAGCTTTCACCTGAGCAGAACAGCACCACTTGAATGCTCTTCATGGAGATATACATGGATAGGAATTTTTATGAGTCTGCAGTGTTTTTTGAAGCTGTTCCTTTGCCTTTCACATACAAGTGGATTGATCAAGGACATTGTGTAACAGATGTGATTAAAAAACTGGATCTGTGCCTGTACCCAGAGCTGTTCTGAAGAGAGAACACCAGAGAGCCCTGTTGTGGTTCAGTAGCATCATTTTCAGTGGTACCTGCAGCTGATGTCAGGTTGCCAACACAGGCTATGTGAGCCCCCTACCCTGCAGCCTGAAGTCCACTGAAAGCTCTCCAGATTTCTGTGCCTTATTTAGAAGGGATAGAATAGAAAAGAATGGTTTGGGATGGAAGGGATTTTAAAGATCATTTAATTCCAACTCCCCTGCCCTGGGCAGGGACACCTCCCACTGTCCCAGGTGGCTCCAACCTGGCCTTGGACACTCCCAGGGATGGGGCAGCCACAGCTCCTCTGGGCACCCTGTGCCAGGGCCTCCCAGGGGAGCATTTCTTCCTGATATCCAATCTGAACCTGCTCCCTGTCACTCTGAAGACGTTAACCTTATATCAGCAGGTCTGGGAGCCTCTGCCCTCGGAAGGTGAGGACAGGAAGGAAGAAGCTGTTGTGGGACAGTGGCACTTGCTGTGCCTGTGCTGGGTGTCAGTGCTCAGGTCACCTGGGGTTTCCTGTACAATCTCGGAGGTGTGGAGCTGACCCTGGGCTGGGCTCCCAGCAAAGGGATTTCCAGTGTCTGTTATGAAGCTGTATTTCTCCATGGAGTCTTTCAAAAGCCCTTTAGTTGTTTAAGTCCAGCTATCTGGTCCCAAACTAGGCTTCAACAAATAGAAGCATCTTATTTCAGTTAAAAGGTAATGAAGGTATTTGTACTAATGGCCCTAATACTGATCATGTCTGACTGCAGAATCCTGGGTCTGGGCTGTATTTGCCCATTAAGACAAACGCTGTCAATTATAAAATATTTAAAAAATTATTGATGGGAAAATTGCCTGTGTAGAGCTGAATTTAATATGAAAGAAACAAATCTGACTGTAATTTGTAGAATATGCTGTGCTGAGTCGACTTAGCAGGATAACTCATGCTCCTGTAAAGTCAAATATTTGTCTAAAATATATGAGGATTTTTTAGCAAGTCTTTGAGCAAATGGTAATCCTACAGTGCCTGTGAGCTGCCTGATTTTCTTGCAGAAAAACTGAATCAATAAATCCATATTAATGACACCTTTAGATGAAAAAGATATTACCTCAGCCTGCCATTTCTTAGACTACACAGGGGGAAACTGCATATACCTTGTTCAGCTCAACACTCTTATCAAGAAGGAAACATTTCTTATTATGAGCAGATTATATGTTGGCTTAATAGTAACAACTCTGAAAGTGGTCACATTTCAGAGGCAGATTCTCAGATAGAAATGTTGCTCTGGTTACCAGCAGATGCCAAGGGCTGCTGCCCTGCACCTGCATGTGTTAGGATGTGTTTGCTCTGCTGGGAACTGCTGCTGGTTTGGGCACTGCCAGAGCTTGTGAATCTCTTACAGGAGTCCTGGCTTCTGCTCTGGGGGCTGAGGGTGGCTGAACAACAGTTCCAGGATTCTTTTCTCGTCGGAGTATCAAGACCTGTCCCTCTGATTGCAGTGATGTTCCCTAAGGGTGCAGTCCTGTTCTTCATTTCCCTGTCACCTCTGGAGCTGTGAGTTCATTCCATAACTTTCTAGGGGTTCAGTCCCATGGAACTGCCTCTTTCCCTTCCCATCATGACCAGGCTTGTGGTGGGTACAATACACTGCACCATGGGCTTCAAAAATGAGTTAGAGCTGAGAGCCTGGAACTGGGGCTGGACAAACCCACCCCCCATCTCTGTGGAAAACCTGTGGGGAGAGTGGTGCCCAAAAGGGTGAGAGATCTTGGAGGGATTTTGTGGATTCTCTTCCCACTGTGTTTCCATGTGGGACTGAGAAGCCTGGAGTTTTTGCTGATTTTTGTGTAGCCCTGTGGACAGCATGTAGAATTCAAGGGTTTGGAGAACCTTGGAATAGTGGAAGGTGTCCCTGCCCAAAGCAGGGGGTGGAACTGGTCGATCTCTAAGGTCCCTTTCAGCCCAAACCATTCTATAGTTCTGTGAATTAAGAGGGTTTTGCCCAGTGTTAGACTCTATTTCTAGTTTTATGAGGCAGCCCACAGACTGTTTTGACATGTTGTGGTGCTCTGACAGAAGCAAACATGATTCCAAATGATCTCTTCAGCTTATTTTATTCAGCACATGTATGTTTTGCATAAAGGCCAAGCACAGTATGAATCGGTCTTGATTAAATCGCTTTTAAAAGAGAATTAAGTAGGACATCAGGTGCAGTAAAAGCTAAATACACAATAACCTGAGGCAGAATATCATGGCAAACCATGCTCCAGAGTATAAAGATACATAACACTGACAACAGGGGTTTTTTTACAACAGGTAGGTACAGTTTCCACACCATGAAAGGCCAGTTGTGGGGTTTCCTTTGCTGATTTCTCCATAGTGTGTCACAGCAGGTGTTGCAAAATGTGACAAGCTGGGCCAACACAACAGGTCTTGGTGCTGCTGAGCTGTGATTTGTGAGACACAGATAAGGCTCAAAGCTTTCTTTGCCAGCTGTAGGGATTTTTTCTCATCCCTTCCTGAAATGAAGGAGAATTTTCATTTGTGCCTGTTCTGCTCCACAGTGACCTTGGTGTTTTTTTTTTAGTTTAGCCTTTTCAAAATTTAGGGTTATGAGATTAGGTAAGTGTTGTAACATTGGGAGATTTGGGAAGGGAGATGTCTGGAGGATGTTATTATGGCATGAAATGAGAACTTGATTAGGGGATTGAGGGTGTGATCAGAGGGAAGGGAAATAGGGAGCATGAGGTTGGTTTGTGTTGATGGGAAGAGTGTGACGAGAGCACAGGAAGAGATGACCCTTGGCCCCATGGAAATGATACACTCCATAGGATTAGGATGTTGGGTTGCTCCCTACACAGGCTGTAGGATGCTGAGAACCCAACACAGTATTTGCCTCCCCACAAGCAGCCAGAGCTGGGCCCTGGAGCCAGGGAAACACCATCAGCCTGGGCTGTACCAGGACCATTGTGGGACTGCAGAACTGGAGGCAGAGTAGGTGGGAACCTCTGGTCTGGATTAACTGCTTCTAACCTGACAGAAGGGAATAATAGTAATCACTGAACAGCTCCATNTTTTTAGATATTCGAAAGCAAGAGACAACCCTGAGGGTTTTGGGTACTGCCCCTCCTAAAAGCAAGGGACCAGAAAGGTGCTAAATAGACTTTGGGATGGCTGAGAGTTTTCTTAGCCTGCCATTGTCTGCACTAGTGCCTGTACCTGTTATGCACAAACTGCATCAGCCTTTGCTCAGTCACTATTTGAAGGCCACTGACATGTTTTATTCCTACAAAAGGCAGAGGCAAAGACTAAATTAATGCAGCTGAAATGGAATGCTTTACATGCCACTGACTTGCACACAGAGTTTGGGAATGATTGCAAACAGCCTCCCTGTTCCCAGTGCAGGAGTGTCCATCCCCTGAGTTCACAGTAAAGTTTGAGTAAGAAGAGACTGACCCATGACATTTATTTCCTAATGCATAGAAGTCCCATCTGCCATGCACATCTTCCTTATTCCAGGTACTGAATTAACCAGGTGGATATTTCCAACTCTGTGCAGCTTTTACACAAAGCTAAATTCAAACTGTTCTGTGTTTTAGCTACTCCTGATGTTCAGATCTGTGAGTCTCATTAGTGATTTATCAAAAGGAAATTTCTGGGACATATCAAATACTACACTGATCAGTGCATTCCAGCTTTAAAAATAATTAAAAATGCAAGGAAATCATACTCCTACATCACAATAAATAATGTAAAAACCTTCATATGAGTCAATCCTATCAGACAACTGTTTAAGTCCCACTGTCACTGATACTGTGATTCTGTTTCACTCAACTGATTTCAGTGCAAGAGAAATGTTCATTCTCACCCTTCAAAAACTGTCTTAGGTTGCTTTACAGCAAACAGCATAAGTACCAATCTGTTCTTTCATTAAAAGTGGAGACGTGGGAGTAGGTGTACAACAATGCTGTTACCTGTTGGGGTTTTGGTGAATAACTTTCCACAGAGGTTACTTGTGGAATCTTTTAGAAAACACTGACTTGTTGGTAGTGACACAGACATAAAGCAACAGGCACAAATGCGTGGTAGAGAGAACATTATTTCAGTCTCTGTAAAGTAGTATTCTCTTTCAGGATTCATTTTTTTCCCAGGAAGTTCCTATTCTGTAAGCCACTCTGGATTTCCTTCTGTTACAACTATAAACTGTTATAACTTCAAATAATTTAGTTGAAACTGCTTTTCATTTGGAAAAGTAGGAAACAAGGCATCATGTAGAAGGCATTTTTCTTTCCTGCACCTTTCCTTCAGGCACTGCATTTAAAGTGAGCTGCTATGTATCTTGATACATACATACATATATATATATATCTGCATACACCAATTCTGTGCATTTTCCACCCAAAGCCAGGTGTTTACAGCATGCACTGGCCCACGCTCAAGCCATAACAGCAACACACTATTTCTTTGAAAGTCTTTCTCATCTCCAGGCTCCGGAAAGCATAAATGAGTGGGTCAATCACCGAGTTGCACATTATCAACACCAGGTAGGTGTTGAAGTGCGAGGTGTAGCAGATGCAGTATGGATTCCTCGGGCAAGAGATGATGAGGATGAGGTGGAGGAAGAAAGGTGCCCAGCAGACAATGAAGACACCGAGCAGTATGGTGATGGTGACAGCTCCCTTCATGCAGGTCCTGTGGTAGGGCACCCCCTCCACGGGCAGGGCCGCGATGCGCTTCACGTGCAGGCGGGCGAACAGGAACATGTGGACATAGAGGGAGGCCATGAGGAAGAGCATGGTAAAGAACATGGTGATGAGACACACAATGACAGTTTTGCTTTCGGAGTAGGCAATGAAGATGATGCCACAGATGATACAAGCAATCCAAATGACCACAATCAGGGTTAAAGCTTTCTTCACAGTCATGATGCTGTGGTAACGGAGAGCATAGAAAATAGTTATGTACCTGTCAATGGCTATAACCAAGAGGTTGCAAATTGAGGCTACCAAAGAAATACAAATCATTGAGTCAAAAACATTGTCCATGTGCTGGATAAAGTGGTCATCAATGATCAAGTAGCCGTTGCTCAGGATTGCAATCATGACGGTCTCCAGGGCGTTTGACATGCTCACCAACATATCTGCCACAGCCAAGCTACAAAGGAAGAAATACATGGGAGAATGTAGGTTTCCATTCTTCAGCACTGCAAGAATGACAAGGATGTTTTCCAGGAGGCTGATGATCCCTAAAGACAAGAAGACCTCGGCTTTTATGAAGACCTGCTCACAAAATCCATCACCACTTCTGTTGTTCAGGGTTGAGTCCTTCAAGTCTTCAGTGACATTGAGCAGCACGGGCCGAAATGAAAATGCAAAGTGTGTGGTATTCATTGTCAGCAAAGGAGTTGAATTCACCAGTGACTATGGACCTGATGGAGCACAAGTTCCAAAGAGAAAAAAGGGGAGAGGAAAAAAAAAAAAAAGGAAAACAAGTCCTTCCAAGCTGCTGCTGTGCTTATGGGATGGAATCAAGCAGGACTTTTCTTTAGTCACTTTTACAAGTGGAAACATAAAAAAATCTGTATTTACAGTGAGTTTAATGCCAATCACACGCTGCTTTTTTCTTACAGGAAAGTGAGCTTCAAGCCTTGCAGGCATCAAACGGTTTTCTCTGCAGGGAAAAATCGGCAGCAGCACATTGCTGGTTTTAGTTCTCCCGGGGGTTGGAAGCAGGGAGTTTTCCCGTCTGCTGGGGCAGGTTTGTTGCCAGCATGTTGCAGCTCAGCGAAGTATCTGTTGCTATTTCAGTGGCAAGAAAGGAAAAGAGAACTAAGGGATTTATACGTGCATGAAAGAAAAACCAACTCCTACTTCATCCCCCGTGCAGAGCATTGGCCATTCCAGAGCGAGCACCTTTCTGACTGACAGCCACAAGCACCTGGTGCAGCATCCCCAGCACATCTGAGACCGTCTGGCGCCCTCTGCAGATACAGAAAAAGAGGGATTTGCTTTAAAATTCCGCTGAAAAAAATGATTTTCATCCAGCAAAACTTGATGCCTGTTCTGGACAGCTCGGCCCTGCCAGTGGGAGGGATGGACTATCCCTGTGCCTTTGGGCACCTGCACTGAGAGACGCTGGAAAAGTGGAACAAATTTCCTTTCCTTTCTTCACTTTTTCAAAAGTAATTATTCTCCCCAGCCACTGCTTTTACTCACAGGATCCCACTGTGTGTGGCTGGTCTTAACTGGGATTCTACTGATTTAAACCCATACAGCACCAGAGAGGTTTTCATTTATCATCTATTAACAGGCAAGCATAAGGTAAATTTTCCTTGCACTTTATTCACTCTGTATCTCTGTGGGGAATTTTCTTAGTTTGAATTTTTGAAGGCACCTGCTGATATCTGAATATTTCACAACTCATGTTTTTGCAGAAGTACTTTAGAATCAAAGCTGTACAATATTCTTATACTAATCTTTGGAGCTTCTCTTACAGGTTTGCCGACTCAAAAAGCCACAATTTTTTTCCAGTTGCATTGTAAGCCCACAGAGTTATCCCATAATTCAGTACCAAGAGGCAAGAAATGTCCAATTTGACCTCCAGTTGATAGTTTTACAGGGACAATATTCAGTGCAGGAATTTCAAGATGAATAAATAGCTGGGCACTTGCCCACCAAGCCATACAGTTAATGTTTTAAAAATCTTAATTGGTCTCTCCCTAAATTCACAGTGGTGTATTTTAAAGCAGATAGCTTAAAAAAAGAAACTGTCTCTCCCATGCCTCTAATCCCATGGTAAGGAAAAGGTATTCCTTCTGTCCAAATGTCTGGATTTAATCCTAGAGCAGCTTTCTCTGTTTTGAGCTGGTGGACTACACTCAGGAGGGTGGTTTTTGAGACATAAGAAAAAGTTGTTTTCCAGCCTATCTTTGCAAGGCTGGGCAGATGTTCCTCCTTGCCAGTTGTGTCTTTGGATGATCTCTTCTGAAGTGGCAGATGAAGGCTGTGTTTTCCCAGGGTGTGGGTAAGAATTTCCATCTATGCAGGAGAGCTGACTCTGCATGGGCAGCATCCTTCTGGGCTTAGCTCTGGATTATCTGCTAAGGGAGCAGCACTCAGGTTTGAGGCACTCACTTATAAACTAAATTATAGGAGTGCTTTGCCATTTACATTCCATTCCTGCCTTCCAATCTGGACAGTCCCAGCAATACACTGTGTCAGTCCTGTAAATCTTGACTCCAGAGTGCTCCATCCTTTGATGCCACACCATTTCAAAAGACCATTACAGATTTTCCCAGCTTCAACTGAGAGTAGGAAGTCATTAACTGTGTTGCCTCATGAATTTCTGAATGTATCTGACAGCAGGGATCAAGCTCCCATTTGCTCTGAGATGCAATTTGAAGTGGAAATTCAATGTTGTATTCCAAAGTGGATTAATGGCACTATCAGCGTGGCTATTAAGTGCTAAAAATAGTGGGTTAGAACCTCATGTATCTGATAGCAAGTTCAAACTGACTCTGAGGTCTTTGTAAAAATTAGAAGAAGCTGCTTTTGCACAAAAGACAGCAACGTGTGAGTCCTTATTTTCAAAAACTCTAAGGACATTTCTCTGCTCAGCACTGGAAAACCTACATGATCTGAAATGTCACAATATGTTTTGTAGTCTATATAACAAATTGCTGCCTGTCAGCTCTCAGTTCCTGCTTCATTGCCAGAGATAGTGGCAGTGACTGTGACTATTGCAGTGCAAAACAGGCAGGGTGTTCTCACATCCACCACCGTGTTGCAGTGGATTTGTGCATCTGAGGAGAGGCAAATTACTAAAATGCACTAAAATGATGTTGCAGATTCATATCCCCAATCTCCTTGATAGTGAAGGCCACTTGTCTTGGGTAGGGGAGCAGAACTGTGGCAGTTGCTGCAATCCAGGGCATATAAAATGAAAGGATAACTTAGTTTAGGTTCCTTCTCCACCAGAACCTAGTGAAGAGAAGATGGGAGAGTCAGGGATATGAGATGTCTGTGTGCATTCCCCAAATTTTGCCTTGTGCATAAGTCTTTCCACCTGTTTTTCCCAAGGCTAAAAGCTGCAGCCAGGGATGTGCTCAGGACTGTTGTTGATGGAGATCCACAATGGAGCTCATGCAGGTTGGGTGGGACCAGCCAAGGGTTTGGACCTTTGGGCTTTGCTGGGTCACGGTGAGTCAATCAGTCCTGGTACATCTGAACGTTTCCTTGCAGCTCTGTGAATGTACATCAAGTATCATCTTTTGTTGTAACTCAGTGACTAAAATATCATTCTCACCTCTTGTCTTGGGCTCTGCAGTCCATGACTAATGTTCCTGTTCACAGCCTTCTCTCCAAGCGTTGTGAAAGGACACTTATTTGACACCAGGAGCAGTGTCTTATTTCAGCTGTGCTCTTGTTTGTTCCTGGACTCAAAAACCAAACTCACTATTGAAAATATCAATGTTGTGTTTTAACCCATGGTGTGCTGAAGGAGACAAGTCCTTGGACTCTGTCTCTGGTGATGAAATAGGTGGTAAGAAATCTCTGTGGGTTTGGCCTCCAGAATTACCCTTTTTCTGACTATTTCTTATGAGTCTTCACCCCCCAGAAGTTTATAGAGGCAAGGGGTGCTTTTTAAGCTTTTTTACTAGGAGAATTTAACCTACTCTGATTCTGACTATAGCAGAGTGATTTAGAAGAGGTGGATTGTGGAGATGGGCTTCAGGGTCTCACTCAGCTGAGCAACAGAAATCTTTTGAAATTCACCTCAAGTTCAAAACTTGTGTTGGTTCTATGTACAAACAGCAGAACTCGAGAAGGCTGCTGCACTTCAAACCAGTTCTTTGACTAAGACAGTTTTTACTGAGGAAAACACCATTCTGTGCTTTTATAAACAATAATTTAAAAATCCATAAAACTGAAAAGCTTTAGTGGCTTGAAGGCCAGCTTGCAGGTACTTTCTGTGCTCTGTGAACTAGCAAACCATTTCTCTAACAGCATCCTCTAAGACACACTTGCCATCATCTTTGATTATCGACCAAGGCCAGGGCTGTTCTTCCCTGTCTGAGGCTTCCAAACTTTAAATTATTATTATCTAGTCCAAGAACCTATGATGTTGGCAATGAAAGTTATGTGCTTCATTTCAAGCAGATGGATCCTTAGGAGAATCATGAGAGCCCTTAAAAAAAGATGTAAATAAGATGATGTCAGCACAGTCTACGAAATAATGGCAAAGATTTAGCTGTTTTATCTACCAGCAGAAAGGTACAATTTTCCTGAGTAAAAATCTCTGTCATGTTTTACAAAGCAGTTAATACTGTAAGGTTGTGGGGTTTTTTAATGTTGTGATTACTTAGTTGTTTCTTCACTGGTGAAACTATTTAATCTTCAGGGAAAGGTAAAGAAACATTCACTGCTAAATGTGGAAAACAGTTTTCTAAGAGAACTCCCTTGTGAGGTTGATGAGTGAAAAATCTTGTTGAATGCTTGACATGAGATTAAGCTGATAATGGCTGATAAATGCATATCATTTTCCTTCACTTTACCTTTTTAAGGAATAGTTTGTGCCAGATAAGACAGGTCTTTTTAAAGGGAATTAGGGGATAATAAGCAGATGGTTCCAAGTAACCAAAATACTGAGTGAAAAACTCTTGAGAAGCTCTCCTGTTTCATTCTTCATAGAAAAGGACTTAACAGATGAAATATTTATCTTCTCAAAACAAAGTATGCTGGTTTTGAATTCTGTGCACATTTCTGGAGTGCCCATTACTTTCCAGGTTTTGATTTGAAATATTTGTAGACATATGTTTGAAGTCATCATTTGGGTCCTTCACGGTGGTTGCTCAGCTCGCTGCTGACCTGCAGAGTTATTTAGTTGAAGAGCTGCCTTAGTAGACTTTAAGTTTTTGATACTAAAATACTTGACAAATTCAAAAAATAAAACTTTAGATCTTAATCACCAAATGACTTGTAGGTCATGAATCACTCAAATCGGGATTTAGTTCAAGAAAAAGCCTCTTTACCTTTTTTCACTGAAAACATGCAGATATCACTGGTTACAAGAAATAGCAGAAATGCAGTTAGGGATGGATTTTATTTGGACATTTTAGGACTCAAAAAAACCTGAAGTAGGAGCCTCACAAGAACCTGGCACATGGTGAAACCAGAGAATCTCAGGTGATTAAGTGCTGTCTTCTAAAATGCTGTGTTCTTCTATAGTGTCTTAGGGTAACAGCTTTCTAAGAGCAACTTTAGTACTGGCAGAGTCACAGATTATGGAATCACTTGCAACATCAGGTGCAATAGTGGAAAGATTTCAATGGTCTTCTTCTAAGAAGTTGTAGTTTATACACCTACCAGTCATGCCCAGAGCTAATAACATTATTTTATAGTCTGAGGCTCACTATGATCTGAGGCAAAATCTGACAGCAGCTGAGGTCAGTGGAAGTTAATTTGGCCTGTACCAGATTGCTAGGAGAGATTTTCAAACTGGAAGAGTAGACACAACCAAGTGAAGCCAAGCACTGGGAGTTTGCATCATTTAGGATGTTATCCACTGAGTTTTCCTTCAACTCAGGCTGGAGGAAAAAGAACCCGTGCTGCAAGTGAGGAGGCAGCCTAAGCTTTGTGATGAGTGAGGAGAAGGGACATGTGATTGCAATAAGGGGGCTTTCAGATGAGCATTTCTATAATTTCAGCCAGTCAACAGGTTAATTTAAGCAGACTCAACTTTTGGACATTATCTACAATTTTCCTTCTCATCCCTGGGTAAAAGGAGACAAAGCAGACCTGATTGTAAAACACTTAACCAGCACCTGCAAGTGCTTTGTCATATTCAAGGGATTTTAAGTGCTTTTAGACTAATAATACTCAGTATCAGTTTTGTTCTCTCATTTATGGGGCAAAAGACAAGCAGATGTGATTGAGTCAGCTGCCTTCAGCTATTCAGCTTCATCAGTGCCAAAAATCCCTGGAATATATTCCCCATCTCCTTGGAAGGCCTTGTCTTCATATATCTCATTGCCCTGTGGTTCTGAGGCTGAACAATGAGTGCATTTGGGCTTTTAAAGTCTAATAACCTGGAGCTGCTGACTGACCTCATTCCTGGCACTACAGGGGACTGTGAGGGTTTGGAGGCTGACAAGCTTTAAGGGTGATTTTACTGAGCTCTCAGATGCTGTGGGTGGGTGGATGTCGGGACAAATTGTTCTGCTGATGCTTAGAGTGCCTCAATTTGTTGCTGTACTTGCAGCCCAGTGTTGCTTCCTTCCAGACAACACTCACACAAAGAAGGACATTAAAAAAACAGAAAATTGAAGCTTTTTTTCCTCCCTGATGCTTTCTCCACTTCTTATATGTCAGGGTCAGTCAACAACCACTCTTAGAAAAGAGAAGGGGGTGAAGCTGGGGAAGGGTCTGGAGCACCAGGAGTGCCTGAGAGAGCTGGGGGGGGGGCTCAGCCTGGAGAAAAGGAGGCTCAGGGGGTACCTGGAATCCTCTGCAATCCCTGTCAGGCTCTGCTCCCAGGGAACAAGGGACAGGAGGAGAGGGAACAGCCTCAGGCTGGGCCAGGGGAGGGGCAGGTTGGACAGGAGGAGGAATTTCCTCATGGAAAGGGTGGTCAGACATTGGAAGGGGCTGCCAGGGAGGATTGGAGCCCCCATCCCTGGAGGTGTCCAAGGAAGGATGGGATGTGACAGTGCTCTGGGCTGGGGGACAAGGTGGAGATTGGGCACAGGTTGGACTTGATGATCTTGAAATCATTTTCCAACCTAAATGATTGTGTGGTTCTGTGAAGTACTTGGTTGTCAGTCGTGTTTCAGTGTATGGGATTTGCCTGACATCAGTGGGAAAGGCCATGGGATGTGTGGTTTCATCTTTCTGGCTGCAGCAGCTCTCCCAGCTGCTCTCCAAGACAGTGCTAAGAGCTATCAGAGTGTATCCTGTAATTTTAATGATCAGTTAGGTCCAACTTTTGCCTTTTGAATTTGATCCAAGGATTTCTACTCCTTTTGTGTTTGGAAGATACTGTCCTAAGGTTAAAAAAAAATTCAACTCCACTGCTTTTATCTGCATTGCTTTTGCAAATAATTTCTATAACAGAGGGAGGAAACTTGGGAATAACTGGGAATATCAAAGGCTTGTGTCCATCCCTTAAACCAACCACATATGCACTGCTGCCCTCCAAAATGTTGCCCTTAAAGAGCAAAATGGGACTCAAGACTTCTTCAGGGTTAGAGAGGTTCTCTTTTTTGAGTTCTGAAATGCAGCATGAGCCAGTTGTTTTGAGTAATAAACTACAGAGTGTCCATATGGAATATGTTTTGTTAGAAACAAAATCTTCTTGTTTTTTGAAAGCAAATATGATTCATGTAACCTTGTATCCATTTATTATAGAAAGCAGAAAGTACAGCTAGTTATTCATACAATTTCTTCTTCCTTCTTATTTCTTTTTTCTTTTTTTTTTTTCAGTTCAGGTACACAAGGTTATTTACACATCTTTGGGTTCAGTAGTAATCTATAGTTAGATGTTTCTGAGTAGCATATTTTCCTATTTAGCTGAAGAGAACAAGCTGATACGTAAGGTTTTGTTTGTACCGAATACTGTCTTGACAGGAGAAGGTGTTGTCATGAAAAGGTTACATCTGTTGCTCATCTTCCACAACTTCTGATGGCAGAAATAATGAAATTGCAGCTGAATTCACCAAGGCTGCTTTTCTGCCTGCTTAGAAACCTCTCAAAATGTTTTGTAGCCTTGTTTTTCTAGGCCAGCCTTGGAGGATGCAGGTGCCAGAACCTCAAACCCATCAAGCCTGACTTCAGGAGCTCCCTCATTCATGGAGGGATTTTGTGTGGCTGCTCCACAAACTTTTACAGAGGGGCAGAGTGACCCTTCAAACCCCTCCTGCTTCCACTGAATCCAGCCTTTTAGAATCTGTGTTCTATTATTCCCCTTGTTTTCTGGACTGGTTGTTATTAATTCATTTTTCTATATATGCATAAGTGTGTCTAAATACAATATGTAGGGATAATATTACTGAGGATTTTCTTGATGTGAGCCAATGCTGCCTTTCCTCCTCCAAGCCACAGCAGCTTGTGTGGAAGGTTTGGAGAGACTCTCTGCTAACTGGGTGTCCAGAGATCTGTCACTGCCATAAATTCACCCCCTGCCTTGTGGGTTACTGTTCCTTTACTGGCTAATTAAATGTCAGAACATAAAATACTGCTCTTACCACTTTGCAGTGGAGACCTGAGATTCAATACCAGGGCACCTCATTCTTATGTCTTAACTACAAGATGCCTTTTTTGTCAAGTGCAGTTCTTTCCCTCTCCAAGAAAAGCAGAGCAGGAAGCTCATGCATTCATATTTTTTCCTTTCTTGCTGGGCAGGTATTTTTCCTGAAATCTCTGCCTTCAGTTTCCCTCTGATAGTGGGAAGTGATGACTGAACTCAGCCAAGCTCTGCACATGCCCCCCTGCTCTCTGCATTGCTTAGCAAATAACCTGATGAGGAATAACTCACCAACACTGAGCCTGGAATTTCAGAAAGCTCTTAGTAACAACCTGCCACTGGTTGGTGGCTGAGGTTTCCTAATAGCAGCTGTGGCTGATAATACAGAGCAGAGTGCAGCTGAGTGCTGCCTACACTGTGAAATAGAGGATAATGATAAATAAGTCCTGGAGGGAAAATTGCCAGGGCAGGGGCTGGATTTAGTCTGTTGCAGTGTTTTGCTGCTGCTGCCTTCAGGCCTCTTCTCTTGGGAATCCTCTTCCAGAGACTCTCCCAAAAGGGGCTGACTGAAGGAAAGTTTTATTTCAATGAATTTCCTTATTTGAACATCAATTTTGTAAGCCATTTTTAAATCCAGCATCTAGGGAGCTGGCCTGTGTTCACTCTGTTGTGACATGTCATAACCTCTCTTCAGAAAGGATGGCCTTGCAAGTGCTCTTGTTAAAGTTCTGGTGACTCAAGCCTTGCTTTAGCTTTACATTACACCACTGAGTGCATACAGGGTGAAGAATTTGGGGAGTGCTTGGTCATTGTTTGCAAGATTCCTGTCTGGAGCCTGGGCACAGATGGCCATCTGCGTGTGCAGAGCCAGCAGCATCCCTTACCTGAGGCACAGAGGCTGTGTGGGGAAACCTTTTGCTTTATTCTTGTCCTGGCACCTGCTGCCCAAGACTGAAAACAGAGGAGGGGACTGTGCTAGAGCTGTCCCAGTCCATGTGTTGTGAGCAGAATGAAATGGGGGGGGGGAGGTGAGGAGGCAGCTGCAATCTCCTGTAATTTTTTTCATATCCACAATACCTGTTTTGATTGATGAAGGGACTAAAGTTTCAAAAGGAGGTTGCAGGAGAGGAGGCCTCCTATTGTCATAGAGTTCTTTCCAGGATAAAACCCTGGAGTATGGAGGCCCCTGATAGTTCTCCACTCTCTGTCCCTCACTAAAAGGTGCTGCAGCTGTTTCACAGCTTCCAGGATTGCTTTAGTTCCCTTTTTGATTCCCCAGCCAATTTCTTGCTCTTTGAAACCTTTCAGCACCCTTGGCTTTTCCCTGATGTGCCCCAGCTATTCCCAGGAGCTGGGGGACACCCTGGACAGGCAAGAGTCCATCGTGTTCTGACTCATGGAAACCCACACATGACTCTTCAATTCTATACTCTCTTGATGTCCAACTTTTTGATAGCCTGACATTAAGGTAGTGTCTGGTGCCATCTTGTGTCACAGAGGAGTAGATATATGGAGCTGTCACTTTTTCCCTTGGAATAATGTAGTTTTGACTTTCTTAATTGTTGGGTGTGACACTGGATGCAGCATCAGTATTAACAAGGTGAGGTCACCAGAGATATTCAGAGGATGAGACTCTGGCATGAAATATGTTGAATAATGAGTTGATAAGAATTGGTGTAGTGTCACCAGCTTCAGCAAAGCCTTCTTGACTCTAAGGCATGGGGGAAGCAGGTGTGATCTGTGCTGGCTCAAGTTCCTCAAGCTTCTGCTGAACTTGAGAGGAACTTTTCACTGCTTAGGTTTGTTATTTCATCACGATTTTACAAAATTGTCCTTTTCAGGGTTGGCTCATCCCTTTCAGGCAAGTGATTTTTGCCTCTGTGGTTCCAGGTTGGACTGGGCTGAGATGACCCTTAAGGTCCAAACCAAACCATTCTATGATTTCCTTTATTACTGTTTGTTGCACACAGTAGGAAATTGCTCAGGTAGACGAAGAATCATTATTTTTAGAAACATGTGGGTTGTTCCTTTTCTCCCCTTAATGGTGACAATGAGCCACTATCAAAGGCAGAACACTGCTGGAAACATTTTGTTATTCAAATTTCAGCAACTGAGTAGTTTGTGCATTACCAATGCAGAGAGGAAGCACTAATTACTGCTAATTACTGGTTGCCTTTATTTATGGATCAAGCTGCCACTGTGCTTCACAGGTGTAGCATACAAAAATGTGAAGAATGAGAAAAGGATATTTATTTTCATAAAAAAAGCCAGAAAATGACACCTCCATCAATCAGTGTGTGCCAACTTCATTTCAATGAGCAGATGTATTTTCTGTACCTCCTTGTTCCTCCTTTATTTTGTCCTTTTCTGGATTCTCCCACTATTGATTCCAAATGGGAAAATTGAATTAATTCAAAAATCAGCTTGTATTGCCTGAAAAATTTTGAAACCCACGTTTTAGGGGGAAATATTTCTTTTGTGGTATTTCTGGTGAAACATGTGGAAAGGGTGTAAGTTTGCTACATGTCCAGCCAGAACAGCTCACATGGACTTCCACTGCTCCTTTCCCTGACTTGGACGTGGTGCCACTGTCCTGCCCAAGTCACCTCATTCCTTCCAGCTCCCTCCTCCCTCCCTGGGGCTTTATTTCATAAATAACTGTAAAATAAAAAATAAAAACCTAGGTGAAATTGAGAATTCTCCTTCTTGGCTGCCAGGAAAGGCTGGCCCAAGTTTTTGGATGCGATCCTGATTTCAACAGCAATAGTCAAACATAAACTGTTCATTTTTCATATTGAAATATATTATTTGTGTTTCCAGTTTAATAAGAAAATTAGAGAGACAAAAAGAAATCTAAAATGTTTGAGGCTGTTTACTTTGGGAAAGATTTCTGGGTGAGAATGCTGCAAAGATGGACAGAATTTGTGGGAGGATTTTGTGCTGAGCATCACTAGATGTCACCCTCGACCTGAATTTCATTTCACAGATTCACTCGTCAGGAGTTTTCATTTTAAATTACTCATCTTTGTTCTCTGCCCCCCTTTTTTTCCTCTTGCATTTAATGCAGAGTGGGTCTCCCAGTTCAGTGTAGCATAAACTGTTGTGCATCAATAGTTTTGTTGCTTAAAACCAGAATCAAAATTAGGCCAAATAGAAATAGAATTTGCAATACCATCAATTTCTGTGCTAGACAACCCTGGGGAAATAGAAAAAGCAAAAGCCCCTGGAACAGGGTTTCTTTCTGGCTGGTTTTTCAGTTTTATTCAGATCCTGTTGGCACAGTCACATTATCCATCAGGTGAAACAAAGAGGAGAACATCCATTTCAGCTCCAAAGACCTTTGTTCTAGAACACTGAGTTTTATTAACAAGCAGAGGTGATTTATATGATTTCATAATATTTTTTAATTGCTAGGTGTTCCTATTTTGATACCTTTTGGCTTTTTCATTGAGCCAGATTTCTTCAGTGAGTTCAAAGAACGCTGGAAGGGCTCTGTTAATCCTGAGAATCTAACTAATCCCTGGCATACAGCCCCAAATGTACTCTGTACCTTTAAAAATAAATGTGTATGTAAGATAATTATCACTTACAGGTCTGAGAAGGACCATGGTCACCCTCCTTCCTCATCCCTTGTCCCAGTAGTCGTTCCCAGCTCTGTTTTTTGGCATCACTTACTTCAGAGGAGGCCCAGAGGAGCTGGCTGAGGATGTTTGAGCTGGAGCTCCCTGGTAGGGCAGCTCACGTGGTACATGGAGGGTTTCAGCTCCTCAGGATTGCCAAACTTGTAGCTTTAAAATAACAACTAAAATAACATTATTGAAAGCTTCTGAACAATGAAATTGCCATGGCAGGAGGAATGAGCTCACAGGAGGAAGGATGGCTGGATTTGCAGATTATGGATGGAAGAAGGCCAGTGCTTAACCAATTAATGACCATAAAGATTGAATGGAATGAGCAAACCCAACACCCTACAGGTGAGTTACCTCTCTGCACCCAGGAGTGTCTCAGCCTGGTGTCTCTTGGCCCTATGAGATCCAGGCTGAGCTGAAGGTCTTGTTTTGCAGTTCAAGGCACAGCCTCTCATTTGGTCACTGAGCTGCACATGTAAGTCCTTTATCATACCAGCCCTTAATGTGAGGATGTTTATTATCTCTCTTCTATAATTCATCTATTTTCCCCCAATTCTTTTTTCCTGATTTCTCTCCAGCATGTCTCCCCTCCTCCCTTTCTCCTGATCAGAACCTTTGTTGTGCTGGTGGTACAAGGTAAGCCCCCCTATTATGTGATGGAGTCACAAGAAGCTCTGCCTTCCTCTCTTTTCCAGCACCATTCCACAGGAGAAAAAAAAAAAAAAAAAAGAAGAAAGAATCCTTTTATAAAACAGGTTTAGGCAGTAATTTTCAGGTGAAACAAGTTCTCAGTGAAAGGCTTTGTTTTTCAACTCCAAAATGCCTTCTGAGAACAGCCCTGCTGGAAAGTTCATGCTTGAATGAGAGGCAAACATGTTTCTATGAAGTGAATGCTTTCTTTATTTAAAGAATAATTTCATTCAGCTGTCATTTTTTTAACCTGAAATAACTGATTTCATGATGTCCCTTTCTTAGGTATGAAAAATGTTTAGGAAAATTCTGTAATAAATTGCAAGAGACACATGGGTTTTTTTGACCATTGCCTATTAAACCCTTATTTAGGGTGATTGAAAACATACAAAGGATTTTTTTTTTCACTTTAACTTCCACAAAAAGAACAAAAACCAATGAGTTCACACAGGGTTAGCTACAATATGCTATTGGCAAACTCCTGGGGGTTTAACACTTCAGAAAACAGGTAGGGAAGTCCCTGATTTCTGGCCTGGGAAGTCACTCCCAGGGCTGTGAGATAACACAGACCAGAGATTGGCACAGAGTTCACACCTTGTGGCTGGAAGGAAGTTTGGAAAAAGGTGCTCAGAACCTCTGGCAGTAAATCTGACACAAGCCAGTCTTTTTAACCTAAAACCCATAAGGATGAGGAGGCTGGGATTGTTCAACCTGGAGAAGAGAAGCTTTGGGGGGGACCTACATGTGGCCTTCCAGGGCTTGAAGAGCTACTAGAAAAACGGGGAGAGGTTGTTTACAAGGGATGGAGTGACAGGACAAGGGGGACGGATTCCCACTGCCACAGGGCAGGGATAGATGGGATATTGGGAAGGAATCCTCCCCTGGGAGGGTGGGCAGGCCCTGGCACAGGGTGCCCAGAGAAGCTGTGGCTGCCCCATCCCTGGGAGTGCCCAAGGCCAGGCTGGAGCCCCCTGGGACAGTGGGAGGTGTCCCTGCCCAGGGCAGGGGGTTGGAATTAAATCTTCAGGATCCCTTCCATCCCAAACCGTGATTCCATGAAAGCAGGACCTCGGGAATCGCGGCCTGTGAGCGCCGTGGGCAGCAGGAATTCCAGAGAGGTCGCAGGCCCAAAGCCCCTCTGCTCGGCGGCAGACACGCCTTTCACAAGTACTAAAGAAGAGGAAAAAAGATATTTCAAAGTCACCTCAGACACCAGCTTCGTTCCTCGTTGCCAGAGTTTCATTTTCTGAAGCTGGTACAGCACGCTGACCTCGTGCATCCCTCAGCCAATGCCCAAAGTGTTCCCCTTCCTCCGCGTGGATTCCAGAGCCCTTTTCCCTGTGCTTTTCTTCTTGGCTGGAGATGAGTTTCTTTCAGCAGTGCAGTTTCCCATGTGTTTGCTGCAGCACAGGATTCTGCCATATGTTTGAATCGATTCACTGAGAGGAAAAAAAAAAAGAAAATGACACCCGAGCCTTTATTAAAGGAAGGTGTAATTAACGACTTCAGATTAATTGGAAATGTTTGCTCTGAGAGTAGCAATTGAGCTCTATTCTGATTAACTGCTTTCTCAGACTTAGTAACCTTGCAGAACGTGCTGTTCAGCAGGCAGTGAAGAGAAAAAGACCATCTAATATCTCTGTAGAACCTTTATAAAAGAAACCTGTCACTTCCCCATTCTGAAATGTTCTCTGCTCCTATAGTCATTGCAAAAAGAAGCTCCTTGGGATTCTTCCATTGAAAAAGAAAAGCACAGTTTTTCACAGGCTGAGGACTCTAAGGGGGAATAGGCCAGTGCTAGAAACTTGATTCAGAGTGAATTAGTTGCTATTTTGCTTTAATCAAATGGCTTAAGATAGCTGTCAAAGAAACACATTTCCTTTGATTTCTTTTTCCAGTTTAGTGAAAAATTTCCATCCTCCCACACTGGACAGAGAATAGTCAGAACTGAAAGCATTGCAAGACAATCTTTTATTAATATTTCTACAGGAGATCTGGGCTTAGTCAGGCCCTGTTACATTATTGGCCTGTGTTAACATTCTTTCAAAGAACAGGACTTACTTTTAATCAGTTCAAAGCATTCAAACCTGTTTATATCAGCATGCATTGACTTTCCATCTAATTTCTATTGCCTTAAGTAATCCAGGAGAATTAATTCCTAATCCTTTCTCTCCCACTTGTTTGCTGTTGGGATCTCTCTTGGGTCCATTTACAGTGTTCAGTGATGGGATTTTAAAGACTTGACTGTGAAGTTGGTGAATCCCGTGGGGCTGCCAGAACCTGCTCTTAGGCACAACTTTCAGACTGTGTGTGTTAATGACATTCCCCTCAGCTTGGTTGTGGCTTCCAGCCTTAATTTTCCTTGTTGGCTGAGCTCTGGCAGGAGTGTGGGGGGTGTGGGGCTGAGCCAGGGACCACCCTCAGCCCAGAGTGGTCCTTTGGCACCTCTTCTGCACTGAACTTCTCAACTTCCTCTGCTTCTATTAAAAAATTCTAGTGCAGGAAGGGGACCTGTCATCAAACCCAAATGTTTCAATTCCTGTCACTTCTCAATAAATGTACTTTGCAGGAGATGTAGCTTTTGATTTTCTCTCTTTACTTTTATTTGGAAGAGAAGAAATGTCAGAATATGAAGTATCCACTTTCCAGCCACATCTATTCAGAACTTTTGATCTCCAAATTGTTTTTGATATGGTTTTGTGATGTAATAGAAGTCACCAGGAAACTGAGGTATATTTTCCCTGTAGCTGCTGAACAATTTTTGTCATAGCAAGGGTTAGATTTCAGGAATGCCTTTACTGTTAATTCCCCCTTTTAATCACAAGACTCTCTCTTCTTGTACAGGCAGCAAAAGCAAAGTTTAAAATGCTGTTTCTCTTTGCAGGAATCCTGTACATTAAGCTGCAGGTGCCTTTGTGCTTTCAGCCACTATGCACATATTCATGCTGGAGTTTGCAGACACGTTAAAGATTGTTGCTGTGCATAAAAGCACTGCTGGGAAAATTGAATACTATATTTGTAGTTCCTCAGGCAAACTTCATTACATTTAGCACAAAATTTGTCTGGGTAACAGACATGTTGGATGTTCAGATAGATCCAATGTACAGTAATAAATCATATTTTCAGTATTTATGGCTCGGTGATTTCAGGAAGTCACCAGAATATAAATATGAGTTCAAGAAAAGCAAACAACTTTAACATTTTTTTGTCTTTTCACAGAACTGCCATAAGGAAGCAAAGCATCATTATTGTTTCTTTCAGTTCTCAGCACAAAAGGAAGTAACACTTAATAAAAGCCATTGGCTGCAAGATTTCATAAGAGAGAAGCAGAGAGAGAACGAGCAGCGTGCTGTGGAAAAGCAGGTGTGATTCATGAATAAACTACTTTGCAACCCCATAGGATACTGATGAAACAAATACAATTTTCACAGGCATGGATAACACAAGAACACAAGACACTTTTTCACAGGTAAAGGCAGAAACTGTTCTGGCTTGGGTGAAAGTGCTATTTGTGAGTAACTGCTGACGGCGTATCAGAAACTGAAAATGATTTTGTACTTTGTTGGCAAGGAATTTGCAGTAGAATGTTTGATGTAATTGATTATTGTGTGCTGTGAGCTCAGACTGGTCGAATATATTAGAAAATGTTTGCAGGAGATGTGTGAGACAGTATTTCCCTGTGCTTTATTCTTAAGAAAGTTGAAACGTATGAGGTTTTCCTGATACAAAGAGAGGGACAAAGAGACAAAATCAGTCTTTCTATTGCCATGCTAGAGAGGATTTATTAATACTGGATATTATCTGCACTAAAAATTTCCATAAGGTAATTGGAGGGGAGAAAAAAAATGGTTTATATTATAAGCAAAAGCAGTCTTTTGGTAATCATACTGGAACCTGAAGTGATTGATACACCAGAATTCAATATACATCAGCCTGAAGCACTATTGGATTTGTCTGAGTGCCTGCCAGATACAGAGTGTTGTAGCACTCTGCCTGTTCCAATACTCGGGTGTTTGGAAGTCTGTTATCTGGAGAATTGAGTAGTGGAAAACTCCTCTGTAACTCTAACTAGGAGAGCTGTTGGGATGTATTGGCAGAAGTTCCCTGGTGTGTGACCTGGAGTAAAGAGCAATGAGGAAAAAGGATGATTGTGTGGCAGCTGGGCTGAGAAGGTGTGATGGAAGGGTCTGAGTCCTGATTCCCTGAGAATGAGGTCTGTCCACTGGGCAGGTTTTCTAGGCAAGGCTCTACACAAACCCAGAGCAGCTGAAGGAGGAAACCTATTTATTGCTCCTTGGTTTGTCAAAAAGGAAAAGGGCACAGCACAGACTGTAGCCTTGGGTTACCCCCACACAACATCAACCTCCTTGGGCTTGGGAGGTTTCTGTTCAGGGCAGTGTAACAGCTGATCCAAAGAGTCCTTGAGCCTGACAGATATTAATTGCTGGAAGCAATAGTACCTGAAGTGTTCTAACACTGCAGGTCCCATCTGGCTCTATTTCTATGCTGGGCTCTCTTTGGAGAAGCTGGTGATGACAGTGGTGCTGGAAAGGCACAAATCCAGCCTGGGAATGCTTCCCCAGTCTCTGCTGTCTGTGGTTATTGCTTGGCACAACCCCCCAGACACGAGGGGCAGCTGGTGAATCATTGCCCTTGTTTCTGACCACAGGCACCGCTGGGGAGGTTGGGGGCAGCACAGATGTGGAAATAACCAAATGTTTGCTACCAGAAAAGCCTCACATGAATGAGAATCTGAAAACAGGAAACCACAACCAGGTGGTGCCACATTTTGCTCTCTTTCACTGCCCAAGGCCTGCAATGAGGCACGTGCACAAAGCTTGGGTTGTATGAGCAGCAAAAGGTTTGCAAAGCTGAATTGTGCCTGAGAAAAAGGTGTATTTTAAACTTTTTGTGGACTCCTTTTAAAATTTGGCTGTATGTCTTCTTGAGGTTTTTCTTCTGTCTTCTGAGAGCTGATAAGATCAAGGTACAATATGGAATGGCTCTCAGACCTTTTGCTTTCCACCCTGTCTTACTGTAATCAGCTGCTTCAAAATACCTTATCCCCATGGCTTTCTCCTTCAGTTTTCATTAGACTTTTTGTTAAAGGCCACCTCTCTTAGGTGATTGATTTTTTTTTTTAATTTCCTTGATCTTTTCCAATGTAGCTTAAGGCAGATTTTCCCTGGATCAATTCCATTTAAATAAAGCCAAATGATCCCCTATCTTCTGATATGTATATTCATGAACCTGTGCCCAGACTTGGGAGCAGCTCTTGCAGCCTCTGAGATGGGCTCTTCTTGATAGGTCACAAATCAGAAATGTGATGCTCTCCTGGCCTCTTGGGGCTTCTGATGTCTTCACTGTCCAGCAGAAATGTGGATTTAGAACAGCCTGAACAACAAGTGGCAAGTGCAGAGGATTTTGAAACAGTTCCTTGGTCCTGCTGATGCCTGAACCTGGGTGCCTGTGGGTTGTGCAGTGAGAAATGGGTGAGAAATGCTCTATCAGGGCTTGTTACTTTGAGGTTGCACCTTTATTTAAAGCCAGATGTAGGCAGATGAAAACATTGATATAAGCTCTCTGAGTGGGAGTCAGAGCTCACCTTTCCTTGATTTGTCTAAAAAGACTTCAGAACTTGGGGATGTGTTTCTTGTATCCGAAGACCCAGGGAGGCTGCCCTGAATTTCCATGTTTGCTGCTTAGCAGGAAGTGGCCCATGAAGCAAAGAGGGTAAGGAATGCCTGTGGGACAGGGCTGAAGCACATCCTGAGGTTTGTCCCCCTCATCATCTGGGCAAAAGTGATGTCTCAGTTAAATTTCCTGCTTGAGCTCCATCTGTCTTGTTTCATCCTCAGTATTGTCCAAATTCCTGGACCTGGGAGCACAATGAATATTGCCAGCCTTTTTTTGAACAGAAATTATTTCTTGAATTTAGGCATGAACAGATGTCCAGAGAACTGATCCTGAGGAATTTGACCTTGTTTGAAAAATGTAGTGTCCTTCTGTATCAAGTATTCAGAACATAACAAAACCATCTATACAGACAAGGATCATACTCTGCTACATCTGTTGGAGTTTAGGAGGAGATTGAAGACAAGAAATAGCCTTTTTTTACCTAAATATTTTGCTAGGGTGATTAATTAGCCAACCAGAATCCTGGGGAAAAGTAAAAGTTAGTTCAGATATGATATATCAGCAATGGGATGTTCAGTGAGGATTTTCCATGAGCTCTCAGACAGTGTTTTGATTAGAACATAATGAAGGGTTTGTTCACTAAATGTTCAATCTAATTAATGGAAAATTCATGGAGACCTTGGATCCTCAGTTAAATGTGAGTGAAATCAGTGTTCCATTCTCTGGGTTGCACTTCATGCTTTTTGCTTAGCAGGTGCTAATTAATATGATCTGTTAAACCTCAGGTATAATGAAATGAGTCTTGTTGTTCAACATTTAATAATTTTAGCAGCCCAGTTCTTGCTTGACAGGAATCTTTCTTTTACAAGATATTAGGGCAGAAGGTGAGATCATAAGCCTGTGAGCAGAAAAATGCATGTTTTTCTCCAAAATGATTGGATGTCACTGTTAAATAGTCCAGCAATCTTTGTTTCTTCACAAGATTATTTCGACTATCACACTAATAATCCTTGGTAGTTCTTATCACTGTGGATCATTTTAATTACTGTAGCTGAAGGTATAGAATGTTATTATTTTAGTAACAAACTGAACTATTTCTCTGTGAACCACCTTCTTTATTCTATTCCAGTCCATTTGGTGGTATAGCATTTAAATTATAACTCAATACAGCAAGAAATTTCCAGGTAAATTCACCTTTTTTGAGATCAAATATAATTTAAAATATTCAGGACATAGACTGTATGCTTCTGTGGGGGCAGGGCACTAAAATCAACAGGAATTTTTCTCTTGTACTGCATGTGCCTCATACAAAGCTGTCCCTGAAGGCA
Organism: Serilophus lunatus; assembly: GCA_013399895.1. Classification (NCBI taxonomy): domain Eukaryota; kingdom Metazoa; phylum Chordata; class Aves; order Passeriformes; family Eurylaimidae; genus Serilophus; species Serilophus lunatus. The sequence goes on along the minus strand of VXBA01004385.1, from coordinate 1,465,818 downwards.
TTGGAAAGTCTTCCTTTCAAATTGCACCTGCCTAACATGAAGTGAAGCAGCAAAATCACTCCAGCCCATGAATTTTAGCAATACATAATGATAAAAACATCATGATAAATACATCTGATAAAGTAGCACATGGAAGGAGAGGTTTCCAGGGAGCATCTCTGCCTTGGAAATAAACACTCAGAGGCTACATGAAGTTCTCTAAGATCTTTTAAGTCTCCAACTGCCACTTTCCCCTAAAAATGACACTTTGAAAAGCTGTGAAACCACCTGTTCTTTACACTCAGGCTTGGACTGAGTTAAAATGCAAAACAAGTGTGGAAATTGTGGCTCAGAGAAGGAGGAGGTTGGGTATGGAAAAGCCAATAAGGCATCTGTCAAAGCAGCATCCAAGGCTTTTGCACCCCACGGTGCCATAAAGCTTTTTGTTTCATTCTTCTTAAAGATGCTCAGCAGTGGGAGATTCCATAATTTTCCCTGGACAGCTCAGTGTTATTGCTGTTTTCCAAGCCTATTTTGCTGCACTTTAAATTGTATTTCCTCTCATCCCACCACACAAGGAACAACCTGCTCCTTTCCCTTTGGCAGCAGCTCTTGCAGGTTGTCTCTGCCACAGCCTCCTCTGGGCTCTGAGATCCAAATCATCCTTCTTTTCAGTTGTAAATCACATTTTTCCAGGTCTCTGCTTGTTCTTTCTCCTGAACTGGACTCCTCCAACGCTTTTCTGGAGACATGGAAAACTTCACGCCCTATTCCAGCAGAATCCTTAATCAGGGCTGAGTCCTGCAGGATGATTTGTGCTTTGGCTGGAACTTGTGCTGCTGCCTGGAACCTCCCCGAGGGATATTTCCTTTTATTGCAACAGCATGACATTGGTACCTGGTGTCACTTTGCAAGCTGCTCTGACTTCTGGGGCTTTTTCTGCAGAAAATATGCTGATTCCAGTGAAGCTGGTAATTCCTGCTGAATATCAAGATGGTTTTTTCCCTGCTTGCTGAATTATATATTATTGGTGTTCTCATTTGCCAAGGTTGTTTTGGGTTTGAATCCCCCTTGGAGTTCTTTTCACCTTCACATCAAAGTCTGCAAAATTAATAACAAAAATCTCTAGTCCATCCACCAGATCACAAATGAAAACCTGGAGAGTACCAAGTGGAGTCAGTCTCCTGTGCAACACTCCTCAATTTATCCTTTGATTTGCCACAGTGAAACTCTGGTAATTACTTAGAGTGTCATTCCCTGACAAGTCCTCTGGAGCAGGAGGCTCCAAGTGGTGATCCAGGGAGATTCTGAAGTGTTTGCTTCATGTGAGACCTATAAAATGTCAGTTTTTCTGTGGGAACTTTGAGAGATTGTTTAGACATTGAAATTCCTCGATATTTTAACTTCCTAAATATTTTTGATACTAGCTCTTTGAGATTTTTTTCATGTCGTTCTTAATCAATCATTTTATACTTTTATCCTCATAAGAAATAAATTACAATAAATATCTTTAGGCTCCTCCAGCCCCTACTGAAAGTGGCAGAATTTCCAGTGTTTTCAAGGAAATCAAGCTGCTGTTTGATGAATACCTTCTCCTTTGGATAAATGTTGACAGATGCTATTCAGATCTGAACAAATAATGCAAAATATTATTACAGATGGACAATTTATTTGATGAACAGCAGCTCTGTTTGACAAATCATATTAGTCTGTGTCTAGGACTGGCTACAAAAGATGGTGTTGCCACATAGAAATATCTCATCAGTCACTTGCATTGAGGTTTTATGTAAATGACAAGTGAGAGGCTTTCAGATGCCCCAGGCACAGGGAACAGCCACTCTCCTGTAAATAGAGGGGGAACACTCAGGACACTTTGGGCCAAGTTCAAACCTGGTGAAAGTGAATATAGGAGAAGATGAAAGTTGGTAACACCAAACTAAATCTTTAAGGTTGTACCCGCTGTCCTTAACATCATTTAAATGATGTGCTTGACATGCAGGCAAAGTGAGTTCAGCATAATATAGTGAGGAATACAAATATCCATTGTGAACTGAGCCAGTGCTTTTGATTAAAAAAAGGAAAAAAAAGGAGGAAAAAAAAAAAGACATGTTTTCTTTGAAAGCACAGCTTGGAAAAGGAAGTTGTTACTCTAAATTTCATCACAGGTCAAGCACTGCATTACAACACTTATTTTTAAGCTACTATACTATACTTGTTTTGCAGAAAGTGGTGTGTTCTGTAGCTGGAAGGCACTGAGTCAACAGAAAATCCCCCCAAGGCTTTACCTCTAAGTCATTTTATCCTGCTGTTCTAGATAGAAACCAAAATCTTCTATTATTGAAAGCTATATTAAAAAAACCAGTCTCCAAAGTGAATGAAACCATGAGCCTGTGCTGGATGAAAGCTGTCAGGTGTGTGTGTTAATCCAGGATACTCCTGTTTGTGTGGGCAGGTTTATGCCCAGAAATTCCTGAGATCTCTGTAAAACAACATGTGTAGCCACTTCTTGACCCTTTCCTCTTGGACTGAGCTCCCTTGGAGCACTGGAAGGGCCAGAAGGGAGATGCTGTGGAGCAGAGGCTGAGGAACAAGCCCTCTCAGTCCAGCCTTCCCTCCAGGCAGGAGCTGCTGTGCCTCTTGCTCTTTGCAGCGAGCAGATGAGGATGTTCAGCCCTGTTAATGTTTAATAAGGACAAGTGTAAGGAATGCTTAACAGCAAAAAGCTTCACCAGACTTGAATAAAAATCACTCCTTGTTTGTACTGGGAGCAGGATTTCTGCATGACTTGGTTTTGTTGCCACAGGAAATGATAGAGCTGGGTGCACATTAAATGGGATGTTCTCCTGAGCAAACCTGAAATCATGTCTCCCTGAGTTGTGCCAGTGTTTGGAATAATTGGGATTTTGTGCAGAGCTGAGTGACAGCCACGGTTCCTGCTTGGTGTTTCCATGGCTGGATGTGCACACATTGCTGAAGGAATTTTTTTTGCTGTCACATTATTACAATTCAGGCAAGATGGGCCACAGAATAAGGAAAAAAAAAATCCACGTAGCTCAGGTTCCTCTGTAGGCAAGGAAAGAGTTGTCATCTAACAAGGGAGGTCTACACTCAGTGAAATGCTCCTAGAGAAGCTCAGGTGAGGTCACAGGAGTCACAGCCATCCTGGGCCACCTCGAGGGTGGGAACCAGTGTGGGTTAAAGGATGAGCTGCCTTCTCCTTGAGCAGTTCCCCATGTCCTGCCTGTCTTCCACTGCCTTGCTCAGTCAGCTGTGCATGGCTTGGATGATGTGGCTTTAACCCTTCTTCCTTGATTTGGGCTCAGGAAGGTCTGGGCACCTTTCTGGAGTCATCACAGGGAGATTTGCACAGTGTGGAGTCTCCAAGCAAACCCTGTGGGGCTGTGCTGGGGAAATGGAGAGGCAGGAAGCCCTGGAAGGGGTTGTGCTCAGTGCTGTGCTGACAGCTGCCCAAGAACAAGCCAGAAATCTCCTGTCTCACCACTAAATCCATTTTATGCCATGTCTAGGCCAAAAATATAAAAACCTCCCCTCTCTTCCAGAGAATGTCTGGAGCCCCACACTCTTCCTCCAATTGTGAGCACTGATTTTTCTTTTGAATCACTGTGCTGAATTTTGGGTGGGTGATGAAAATTTAATCTGTATTAAACAAGCTGCTTTCACCTGGCAGGTGAATGAATGCATTATTAACACAATCTCATGTATTTCCTTAATGTGCATGCTTTATAATAGAACTTTTTTTTCCAAGTTTTGTTATCCAGCCTTGTATAAAAACATTCTGTTTGATTGCCCCAGTCATGTTCTATTGGGCAATTTAGCACAGACTGACTTAGTGGCATTTCAGTGGGTAATATGACACTTTTTTTTTCTTTTTAAGAAAAAATATAACCAAAACAAACACAAGAATGAACATTACAAAAATCGTGTCATGCTGAGAGTAAACCCCCACAGATACAAAATGAAAAAGGTCAGGATCTGTTACTCATGGCTCGTTTGCAAGTAAAAGCAACACGATAACGTGTGGCTGTCAAAAACCTAAGTGAGCCAGACAGACTTGTGACAAATATTTTTGACAGTTCTCATAAGCTGAAAAATGCCTTTTTTTGCCTCTCTTGTCTTCTGAAATGTTTCCCTCCTGCTCACAGATGTACAGAGAGAGAGTTAACAGAGGTAGTGAAACAACAGGGTGCTGTTAAAAATAACCTGCCCCAAGCACTGCCTTGTTGCTCTCAGGGGAATGGAGACTCTGTCAGTGCTCTAAGTTCCTAATTTGAAATACATAGAATTATTTGTTTCTCTTTTGTAAGTATTATTTTCTTCATACATTGTTAGGTAAATTAAGAGATGTTCTCTCTTGCTTTTGTGTCTTGGGCAGAATTTTATTCCAGTGTAAAGAAGGCTTTGGTGAAAGTAAGGAGAATGAAAAATTGAGTATTTCAGAGAGCTGAAAATGCCTTTTTTTTCCCTGCAATTTTTTAAAAAAAATAAATTTGAAAAAATTATATGAAAATTATCATTGTTCTGGAAAATCATTGAACCCTTCTCTGTACAAAAAGGGACAACAGGCAAAAATACTTTCCAGCTTCCACTCAAGAGCTGAATAAGTAGGATCTTGCACTTTAAAGCTGGCAGAGCTTAGCCTTAAGGAAACTATATTTTTCAATTCAAATATATCCATACCCTTGTTTACTCACACAGAGCTTGTTCAGTGGGGAATTATCTTGTTAAGATCTAATCCCATACAGTGTGTGTGTGGTTGTAAATATATGGCCATTTAAAATTCAAATAGTGAGTGTGGAGGTCACTGTAGGAACCTTCAGTTCCTCTGCAAGTGTGAATGAATTATCAGGCTGCTTTCATTCTCTCCTCTCTGTTCACATTACTGTTTGCAGCTGGGAGCTGTGCCATAAGTTACCTTTATATTAGCATTGAAAATTCCACAGCTTTAAAAACAAAATATTTCTTTTACTCCCAGTTCCATTTGTAGGCTGTAAAACCATACAGTGTGTGTGTTGATCAGAAACTGGTTGAGGTGTTGGAAATCTGGTGACATAGTGTGTTTGGTGTAGTGTGGTTTGGAAAAAGTGAGAACCTGTGGATTAACTGGTCTCTGACCTCTGTTTATGGGGCCCCTCAGACTGGAGCCAGGGAACTGGGGTGCTTGGAAGGGTGGAGGTGTCCAAGGACCATGTCCCTGCAGGTGTCCAAGGGAGGACTGGCCGTGGCACTCAGTGCTCTGGGCTGGGGGACAAGGTGGGGATGGGGCACAGCTTGGATGTGGTGACCCTGGAGGGCTTTTCCAACCTCAGGGATGTGATTGTGAGAGGATGCTGTGCTGCAGGGCTGTGCTGCTGGAGTGTTGAGCAGAGGATGTTTTATCTGTGCAGGGTTGTAGGCAAAGCAGTCCAGGACCTCCAGCAGCTCCAGATCCTCCCCAACCTCCCTGTCCCTTCCCCTTGCTCCTGCACAGCCTGGGCTGGGTCCTTTGCCTGGCTGTCCACCTGGAAGAGTTTGAAAAGGATGATTTGAAAGAAAGATTTTACTCCTGGTGGTGAACTCATTCTCGAGGGGACGGGGAGCATTGGATGTTGTAGCTAATTGAGTAGTGTAGCTACTGGATTAAAAACCCACAAGTTTCTGAGCTCTGGTTGTAAAAGTCCTTCCAGATTCCCAGTTCTGCTGCTGTTGAGGAATGGATATCACACAGGGGAACTCTTTGGTCTGTCTCAAAGGAAGGTTCTTTATTCCTGCTACAAAGTGTGTGAGAGAGCTTTACCAGTGGTGGAACAGCTGCAGTTCTGGGTCCCTGGTGACTCCACTTGCTTTTTTTCTTTGCTTGATTCCTGTTTGCCATTGCACTCCCCAGCTGGGCCACTTGAGAGTGACAGAAATTTGTGTTTAAGCTTATTGGCAGCACAAACTCCTGTTCTGGTAAAAGAAAGGGGAAGTTAACACCAGCTTGTTAATGTGGTTCACTAAGTTCACATAACAGATACACCTCCTGCTACCAACAGCAGTTTGCCCCCTCTTCACCCTGAAAATTTCAGATGCTCCTCGTTTTTCTTTCATGTTGTCTTGCATGCAGGACCTCACACTCAGGGTAGGGCACAGGTGAGTGTGCAAAATTGATATTTTTGCTTCTTGCTAGATTTTCTGACTAAAAAGTATTTCCCCCTGGCAATTCTATCTCCAGATATTACCACCCCATCCTCTAAAATTGTAAAAGCCCTTGTATATTTGATATCTTGTGGACTTTCACCAGGTTTCAAAGGGAGATTCCATTTGCTGGGCAGGTTGTTGATAGAACATAAAATATAGATGAAATTGTAATTTCATGGCAGACATTGTAGCTGTTACTGTCATGAGCACTCTGGATCCTCCATAGCCAGATGAAAAAACAGCCTCTAAAAACATTTGATTGACATGATTTTTTCATTTTTTACAGTTAAGCCAGGAAAAGATCCTCAAAATTATGAACATGGTGAAAAATAAAGAAGTGAGCATTGAGGGGGCTTTGCATTTGGCACAGAAAGAGGTCTGTGCTGAAAAGGTAAAGTCACTGCTTTGATCTGTTTTGCAAGACACTCAAGTGTGTGAGCATGTTCTGGAGAGCCCTGTTGAGCATTAGGAGCCTTCAAAGATACAATCCCAGTTTATGCCCTTGAGTTATAACCAAACAGGACAGATATCAATGGCAAATGACACCTGAATCCTGTGTAGTGGATATTCCATGTAGATGCTGCAACAGGGGCACCTTCCACTAGATCAGGTTGCTCAGAGCTTCTTCCAGCCTGGCCTTGAACACTTCCAGGGATGGAGCAGCCACAGCTTCTCTGTTCCAGAGATTCACCACCCTCCTAGTGAAGAATTTCTTCCTAGCACCCAATCTAACCCCCTTCTCTGTCAATGTGAAGCCTCTCCCCCTTGAAATGTCACTCCAGGCCCTTGTAAATCCTCTCTCCATCTTTGTTAATGAAATTAATGAAGGTCAGGATGATGCTTCCATGTATCTCCATGTGGAGCTCCTTTACAAAGCCTCCAACAGTGTCCTTTGAGGGAGATCTCCCCTGAGAACACGTTTGGATTTGGGTGGACAAACATTAGCTCCGTGCTGGATGTATTGCCGATTTCTGTTGTGTTTTTCAGGATTCCCAGGACTTGTTAACTGGCTCACAATTTAACTTCATTATCTACAAATACAAACACTATCGGTGGCAGAAACGGATTTTGCAGGTAACTAAAAGTTCTGAATTTTGGAGCAGTACATAAATAAATTATGCTTTGGTATCTGGGTAAATGTTAGGAGACAACTTAAAAAATCCTTAAGGGAGAGGATATTGAATAAACTTGGGAGTCAAGTCATGAAGAATTTTTCTATTCCAGATTGATTTCAACACCAGGACCATTTTTAACATTGAAAAAGGAATTATTAAGAAACAGTTCCCTTTCTCCCAAGTCAAAGCCTGTGAAGACACTGAAAGGAGGCGCTTCAGCATCGTGTTCCATGGGAGACAGGATTATGAGCTGGAAGCTGTGTCTCTGGAAGATAAAAGGAAGGTGAGCTTTTCCAAGGCCATGGATTGCTGTAAATAACAGCTGATGTGCTGGTGGTCCCCAAATCATTGTGCTGAGCATTGTGCAAGTAAAGAAGGAGGAAAGTCTTTGTTCTTTGTGTGTTCCTGCACAGAACAAAGGGAGTGGCAGGTCCAGATAAAGTTTGGCTCTGGGATTTTGGCACAGTTCACTGGGACTGGGATGCAAAGCCAGCTCAAGACATGGCATGAAAGTGGGTGCAGGTGTGCAGCCACCCCTTGGATGCAACTCCTCTGGGAGTGTATTAAACAAGCAAACAAAACTGGTCGTGTGCACAGTTGAATTATAATTAAAGCTTTCCAGGCACTATTTATTCTCTGTAAGATATTGCTTAAAATGCCTGTTTTAAAGGATGAACAAGGCCATCCTGATGCTGTGAAGAGAACATGTAGTAGTTCATCTTTTACTGTCAAAATAAACTGAAATTGTACAATTAGCAGAAGAAGCCAGTCTAGGTACAACTAATAGTTTGTTTAAATAAATGATTCTGCTGTTTCACTTTGAGGTTTCAGCTCCTTTGAGTTCTATAGAAACATGAGAAACTCAAGTGATGTGCTTTTCCCCCTATTTTCTCCTTACATTGACAAGTTTAGAATTGTGGACCTGAAACCAAATTGCAGTTAAGTAGTTTAGCATCATATTTATTTTATGCTAATTTATTTTACCTATTTGGCCGTGGCTTTGAGTGTTGTCTATCACCTTTGTGCTTGAAAAACTCAACTATTGATGTATTATTCAAGGGAATTAACATGGAAAATATTCTCTCTCTGCTGCCACTTTTTATCTAGATAATATACCTTCTGAGCAGAGTTTTGCAGAGCAATTCGAACAAGAGACCAGCAGAGTCCTGCTCTGGGAGATCTGCAGAATGTGATGTGATACATGAAGGGCTTTTGGATTTGCAGCAAAACACTTTCACATCCACTGAATGGGTGAAGTATGAACTCTGGGCTGTGGATTGTGTTAAAATGTCTGCAAAATGCATTAAGATTTTAGTTTCATGATAATGAGTTAATTATTTAATTGCTTTTGAAAGTTAAAAGGTAGATGGCAAATCTATGTGAGATGGAAATATTGAAATTAATTTCCAGTGAAATAATGATACCCAACAAAGTTCTTGGGCCTGCTGGGTGCATTAGCCACAAAATATATAATGGTAGTGCTGCTCAGAGGGATTTTAATGGTGAGACTTTAAATTTACCTCTTTCCTTTCCCTCCATTCTCAGCAACAAGGAAAAAGAGAGACTGGCAAAGTATAGGAATCCTGCTGGAGAACATTTTCAGCCCCTAAACCATCACAGATTAGCACCAATTTTGCTTCTGCTTGTTCTGTTGCTGAACTAGTGAACAAACTGAAGTGGTTTTACACAGCTTGCTCCCTATTCTACAGGAAATCCACCCTTCCCTGACCCAGCTCCTAAAATACCTGGAAATTGCTTATACTATCAAAGAAGACAAAGAGAGGGGGAAGAAAAAGTCTGTGTAGCAAAAGCTAATTAAAAAAATTAACATGCACAAAGCAATTATCTCAACACACTTCCTAGCTCACAGAAAATGATTTTAATTGTTTTAAAAGGCTACCACTGTGTGTCTTGTAAACACTTTCCTCAAGTGTGTCCAGGATTTGTTACCTTGCAACACTTAATGAGTTTGTTAACAAACAAAAATTGATTTTTATTTATCTTGTGAAGCAAAATCCTTGTTGTTTTCTTCTTGATATTAAACCATTCTTTTTTTTTTTTTTTTTGTAAAGTAAATAATGGTGGAAGCATCTGGAGATCCCAGTAAAGTCTAAGTCCCTGCCTTAAAGAAAGGAGAGATCAATAGAGCTGCCAGCTCCATTAAACAAATCTTATCACTTTGACTGTTTATGTGGGAATAGATGCAATTTTTTGTTTTATGTTTAATTCTTCTGGAGCAGCTAAACTTATTTCAATTCCTCATAGAGCACCTTAATCAACTAGCCACACCTTGAAGGGAGAGTGGAGGAAAAGAAAGGTTTGATAGAACTGTCAGAATGATAAAGGCAGAAATCCTTAAGAAAAATGAGAACACAAAGGCTTAAATAAGAATAAAACCCACATATGGTAGAGTTGAATGGGAGACCTCTCTTATAGGAAGCAGGGCAGAATCCCAGGCAATTTTTTTCCAGGATAAAGTTATGAGTTAAAGAGGTTTTAACCAATGTTTGTCACAGTCACTTCTGGTGGAAGGAAGGCCTTGAGAGCAGAATCCTTTGACCCTTTCTTGCCAAATGACTTGGAGGAATGAGGGGAATGTTACTCCATGGCTTCCCATGGAGTAACAGGATTTCCAAGAGGGAGGGACATTGGACTCTATGACTGGGAACTAAACTTGGTGGTTTGTTTATAGCCTGATGGCAGGGAAACCTGTAAGACACAGAAACTCTGTCATCTTGTGCACTGCTCAGTCACAGAGTAAATTCCTTTAAAAGCTCATAGGCCAAAAGATCCACCATCCCAAACAAATGAGAGGAATAAAGGGAGTGGGAGGGACAGAATGTGGCTAAAATGAACAGAATTTGAGTGATTTTTGGTTGATAGTTGTAGCTCTCACAGGCTGTTCAGATTATATATCATGGTTTCTTTATGAGTCAGATGAGAAGAAGAAGCCCTTAAATAAGAATATCTCATAGGTTTTATGCTTTACTGTTGATACTTTTTGACAGTTCCATGGAAGATGCTGTAAAAATGGGGAGATTTATTGATGTTATTGGCAAAGGCTTGTGTCAATAAGTAGTCAATGAAGAATGAACTGTATCTCCATTCCTTGTCCTTCAGGTACTTGGTACAACTACGTGAAGGAGAATTGACTTTATATTACATAGGACTGGGAGGGAAGAGCAGGACTGCAGACCCTGTAACCAACACAATCAGTCTGTCAGGGGGTGATGTGAGTGTCAGCAAGGAGAAGGGGTGCAGCACCTTTTCACTTCAGACCAAAGATCACAATTATTTGTAAGTATAGTAGGTAATTAATAATTTGTTAAATCAGAACTACTGCAGACAAGGGCAAGTGAGAGAGTGTCAATGTCTCAGAACAAAAAAACCCAAAACACTGGAGAAACGAGGCCATCAGAATTCTCTCGATCCCCCCTCCCATTGCTCTGCAGTGGTTTGAGGAGGAATCTCAGGAGGAATCACATCCTGGAACTGAGATGATACCTTGAAATACTGCCCACAGCAGCTTGTCTTGTTGTTATGTCAGCAGCCAGTGAAGAGGTGGAACACTGAGCTTGGTAGGACAGCTGTGTGAGCAGCTCCTGCTTGTGCATTAAGCACAACAAGGTGTAGCACATTGTTCACCTTCCCCCAAGGTGGAGGAGAGGAATTACGAGGTAACTGCACCACAAATTCAATCTATGGCAAAACATCAGCTCTCTAACCTTAGACATGTGAGCAATTAACTGTCTGAAAAGGTCAGTCAGCAGCACTGGGCTCCTTTGACAAGTGAAGCTGCTGAACATCATCCTGCTTATCTAAGAAGTATCTGTGTAATCTTACTTACACTCCTTTACACTCCCTCGTGTTTCTTAAATTTCAGGTTTCGAATACCCTTCACTGTCCAAACCAACAGGCCAGAGGATGTTGGCAAGCTCCAGAATGAGTGGGTGTCCCTCCTGGAAAGGTACTGTCAGCTGTGCCAGGGTGCCTCCCTGCTTCAGGAGGGATCTCAAGGATGCACCTCCCCTGATGCTGATTATGAGGAATTTGTTGTGCCTCTGAATGAAGAGAAAGAGGAGTGTCTCCACTTTGGTGTGAGTTCTGCAATGACCAGTCTGGACAAGCCTCCAAGCCCCCAGACAAAGCCTACCCAGGGGGGAGCAGCCCCAGCATCAGCACATCTTCCACTTCCCCCAAGTAAGGCAGAGGTACCACCAGCCCCTCCTGCCCCCCCCCAGCTCTGCAGCCTCTCTTCAGCAGCAAAGAGAACCAAAGCCTTTCACTGGGATATTGTTCCTTGTGATAAGGTGAGGATGAAACTGATAGCAGCTGTTAAAATGAAAGAAATTGTGTTTATTGTATAATATATATAGTTATAAAAGTACAGTTGTGTCACAGAATGACTTGGCTTCCCTTCTCTGTGTATGGATGGAACAAAGTGCCTCTGTTCTTCTGGCTTTTTGTTTATCCCGTGTCACTCCTGTATTTTTAGATTCAAAAATCTGTCTGGGGATCATGTGACCCACACAAGAAAAAAATAGATGTATCCAGACTCTGTGACCAGTTCCAGATCCAGGACTCAGCAGTACTTTTGGGCAATGAACCTTCAGTGAATCAGCACATCATGTTAGACCGAAAGGTTGCACACAACTTCAGTAAGTGTGTTAAAAACCGTGTTCTCCTCTCTCAGCCTGGGCTGAGCACTACATTTTCTAGTTGCATTTTATGCCATTCAATAGCTAATGATCAAGGTAGTGTCTAAATCATCTTTTAATTTAACGCCCCTCCACCCATTTGTAAAAATAAGTCCTCTTGGCTCAATTGCTCCAAATTTGGTCCTGAAGATGAAGATGTGAAGCACCAAGCTCCTCTTCATATATAAAACACATGGATGTGCCATTGAGGTGTGATGCTGTTGTCTTAGGGCAGACAAGTGAATCCATGGTATGACACCTGTAGAGTCCATCTAAGACTCTGAGTTTTTCACATTTTCTGGGTTGTTGAGGTGAAGAAAAATCAACAGGAGCAGGTTGGGAGCAAGAAGTTTGAGTGTTGTGCTCAATCAATCTTCAGCACTGAGGCCAAGAAATCCCTGTGGGTGTAGGTGGGTTGGTGTAGGAGGCCTTTGAGACAGCTCCAAGCCATGTTTCAAGAATTCCTGGCCTGGGGGCTCAGACTGTGAATGACTGTCTTGAGCAGGACCCTTTGATCTCATCTCACAGGTAGGATTCTACCAAAGCCTGACCTAGAACAGCCTTTCAGAGCTAATGAAGCAGTTCAACACATATTTCTGCTCTTGCTAATAAAATGCTGTAAAGGTCTTTCAATCCCTTTGATGAGAAGTGCTGGATATTAAAGGAGCAGGAGTAATTGTTCTTCAAAGACCACTCTGATTTCTGTTACAGAGATGGCTCTCCAAAAAATTTCTATAACTTAACGATGTTTTAGGAAGGGTTACATGTGTAAAGAATTTGGGGCAGTTCATTTTGAAGCTTTAATGATTTCTTCTCAATGAATTTTAATAAGAAAAAATGTATTTTGGAGAGTGTGTAAAGTTTTAATTGGGAAATGTAAATGGAGATAACTTGGAGTTATTGCATCCCTTGACTAACAATTTGGAGGGTTAAAAGGAAGAGAATGATACGAAAGTGCTGTTGCAGATAAAAGGATCTTGTAATAGCACTAAATTATTGCAGTTTCTCTGAGGAAATATCTTTCTTTTGGTTTGCAAATAGCACCATTCTTTCTTTTGATCCTGTTCCTCTTACAATGTTTTTCATTGGGACATTCTACATCCATTTCTTAATCTTATCCTTAAAATTCCATCAGTGAGATTTTTGGCATATACTTATTATAATGGACATTACTTAGATCAAAAGTAAATTTGATCCTGAGAATTCTGATTAATGTTCCTGCAAGTGCTGCAAACTGCAGTTTTTAAATTAATGAATAAAGAGACGAAGCTCCAAAATGACAGTAGGTTAAAATTTCTTGAAAATTTGAGTGGGTTTCTGAACACAGGGGAAAAATGAGAGTTCTGAGAGTAGATCTGCACACTAAATTTGAGTCTAATATATGAGAAAATACTAATTAATGCCAAGTTATCGAGGGGATTCTTGTAGACTAAATAAATTCCTGCCATCCAGAGAACAGGTATCAGCAAGAGATGAGAAAAACATCCTCAGATTTCCAATGAAAAGTTTTTGGGACACATGATAATGTATATGTTAATCCAAGAATGTGGGGTGTAATGGGTGAAAAATGATTTAGGAGTCAAAAGAACAACTTCTGTGCCTTGATTGGTGCTTGTTTCTCTGTGTGAGACCAACTTTCCCTCACAGAATTCTTGTTTTGCCTGAGAATGTTCTTTGAGAAAATCTGATGCCTAGAATTTATTCAGTGTCTCATTTCAACTGGTGGAAATGTTCAAGACAATTTTAAATGCTTTGTAGACAGGTTGTGGAGATTTTAAAATCAACGTATCAAGATATGAGGCATAAAAAGCACAAGAAGGAAAAAGGGAAAGTTCTGGCAGGCTTAGCACTGGAGCCCAGACTTTATAACAAATTTCAAAGGGTGCAGAGTGTGTTAGGGGAAGAATAAATGTTGTAACAGTCCCCTAGAACCATGAACAGCTCTTTGGGCCACAACAGGTTCCTCTAACCTGAAAGACTCTGTTCCTTTTCAGAACTGAATAAAAAAGAATTAAATCATACACATCCTTCCCAAGTTCTCCTTCACAATCCTCAGAGAAGTTCTGTTGCAGCAGAGGCTCCAGGGCAAATTTTGTGCCAACAATGAGAAGCATTTAAGCATTTTCCCTTTCTCTGCTGCTGCCCTTTGTTCAGTTCCTAGTGATTCCTTTTTGTTTCTGAGTTTGTCTTTATTTTGAGAGTAATTTTTCTTGCATTCACCTTCTTTTGGGCCCTGGAAATTAAACGAAGTCAACAAAAAAAGGCAAAACAAATGGAAAATGTAATTCCTTTAACCTTCAAAGTATTATAATATGCCAGTATATTATATTGTTATTTGGAAAACCAAGTTATTTTAACTGTTGAGCTGAGTACAAGGGAAATAGAGACGAGCAAGTGCTTGAGGACCTCCCCATAACAGAATCTTGATACCTCTGTCTTAACTACTTTTCTTTTTAAAGCCTGATAAGTATAAATGAGATATTTTGGTGATTTTTCCTTCCAAATAATCTAAGAATCCTTTTCCTCCAGACATTTTCCTTAAAAGTTTCCGTATCAAACCAAGTGAGCTGAAGGAAAAACTGTACATCATCCATGAAGAGAGTGGTGGCCTCACAGATGAACAGATTACAGCACTAAGAAGGTAATTTTGGGGGTCCAATTGTTTCTTTATGATATCTGGGACCTTTTGGAGAATCTTCTGCAAATAGTGTGAAGGTCAGGAAAGAACTGAGACATTGGATTTATCCCGACTGGGAATGTCAGAGTTGCACACACAAATCTCAGTCCTTGCAACTGAGATTTTTGAATACAGCCCCAAAATATCACTTTCCCCCCATTTTTGTGGGAAAGGAGGTTGCAAAGAATGACAGCAAATCCACCATGGTTTTGTGAACTACATACAAGGAGTTAGGAAGAGTTTTGTCAGTGAGTAGATGTTGACTTGAGAAAACTTTTTAACATTTCTTACCACGGCCTTACAAATAGTTGTGGGATGAGAAATGAAAGATTTCAAATGGCTTTGGAGACCAGGAAGGCAGACAAGTGTTAAAGGAGATTTATGGGATGATGGGATATTAAGGATATCAGCATGTCTGACTGGCAGAGATCTGTGGGTTTAAAGCAAAATGCAAATTTCTGTATCTTGAACAAAATTGAACAGATTTCAGGAGGGTCTGTTATACATCCCAGTCCCCATGTGATACTTGAGCCATTGTAATAAACATATTTACATACAAAAACTTGATGTGAAACTATTTCTTACTTGAAAGCAACAAAATATTTGAGTGTTTTGCTAAAGTGAGTTGGGAAAAACATGATGCTGACAAAGAAAGTGAGGAAGTCAGTAATTGATGTTTCTATTTCTTATGGAATCAGTTTAATTTTGGCCTTAAAATCCTGATCTGAATCAGTACATCAGCAGTAATTTTAAAGTCTGCAGGATCATGTGAGCAGGAAGAACAGACAGGTAACATGGAGTTAGTGTCACTCTGAAGGATGAAGGGACATGGGCAGGACATCGAATATTTATGTGGTTTTTATGCCCCAGAGTTGTGAAGGACATTTCCTGGCTCCCCCAGTGCTTTACCAGTTCTACCCCTCACTGGTGCACATGGATTCCAAGGTGGGGAGGGGTGCTTGGCCCCACTGAGGGCAATGGAGCTCAAAAACTCACCTGAAAGGCTCATTCAAGAAAAGAAACATCTTCCTGCAGCACTGCAGATTCAGGATCTCTACTGCTGGAATTGGTGTGGCACCACTGATTTATGACATCTGGGCTCTTTGCCACCAGACAACAATAATAATAATGATGGTAAAGAGGCTTGAAAGATCCTGGGTTTTCCTTGAAGTCTTTCTTTGAGAGCAATAATGCTGAGGAAATTTTTCTAGCCATGGAATGTGTAAGAGATATTGGATGCTGTGTTCTACAGTTTCAAGGATTCAAGCTCTGGCTTCTGTCCCTGGGATTCTTATTTATTGCCAAAATCTAGGAATTCATGGACAAATCCTGCAGTGAAAGGGAGATAATTTTTTTCCATGACACCAGTTTTTAGTGTGAGTGAAGTAGATGAGATGCATCTCAGAATTAAGAGAAATTGAAGTTGCAGACAGAAGTTTTCATGGGACATCAGCACTCCCAGGATTCTCTGGCACAAAGCCCTGTGGTAGATTTAGCAGGACCTTTCCCCTTGATTTAGATGTCCCCATGGAAAATCTTCCCTTTGAAAACTGTGGCCTCCAGTGAGTTGGGAAGCTGTGGTTAGAACAGAATTCAAACAGGATTGTCCAGGGCTGGAAAATTCCCCCCTGTGCAAATTGGAACACTAAATTCTACTACTGCAGAATAAAAAATACTGCAAGTCAGACCCAAGATGACATTTTCAAGACTGAGCAGTGAGCAGAATGTTCTGCTCATGTATCCAGTGGAGGTGGTGGGATGTTATTAGAAACTTCAGGACCTAATTTGACACAGGAACTTCTCCATAGTTCTCCAGATTATTCTTTATCCTGATGTCTTAAAATCAATAACAAAGCACTCCTTGTCTCTGTAAACTTAATTTTTTCAGAGCAATGGGATTTTTTTTTCATTGTGCAAATTCCATTAGAGTTGCATTGATGTGAAAAGATATTTGTGGAAAGCATCCATGTATTTTTGTGCTTCCCTTTTCATGGCTTGCATTGTTTAATGCTTTAAGCTTTAAACCTTCTAGATAATCTGCTAGTTTCATTTTATATACATAGTAAATCTAAACAATTCTATGTGATATCAGGATTCTGATTAAATCAAGATATTTGCTGACAGCTTTTGAAAATATGTTCTTTGAGTTTGCTTAACAAGTTATTTTTAATGACAAACACCCTTTCATTTGCCAACAGTTAACTTATTTTTAAATGAAAATTCATTTTTTTCTTGATAATAAAGTGGGATGAAAGGATTATATTGTAATCTGCTTTAATACAGATTTAATAATTCAAAGCTCAGCAATTATTCAATTGAAATGTCATATTAAATTATTGACAATGGTAAAAACCCCTATTATTTGTCCAGTATTTAATGTACTAAAATATTTATTTTTTCCATCTCTGAATAAATACCCTTCCTTTTAATGAAAATATATAGCTATCCCCAGGATGTTTAATCACACTTGCTACAAATGTAGTAAGTTGTTTGAAGAGAAGATAGACCTGAATACTTATTTAAGATTCTTTACACTCCTTCTCATATGTTTGCTATAACATCGATTTCATTTCTCTTAAGTTATGCTGTGAATTCCCATAGAGAACAGCCAGGCAGGCAGGAAGAGCTCCAAAGGAGAACAGTTTGTTTTGCCAAGTGCAGCCAATATTTGAAGACATCAATTTTCTAAAAATCTGTGGCCCTGGAGAATATTCTGTGACCTTGTGCAGAAGGAAGGAAGTTGTGGATCTGTGTTATGTGCTGTCATTATTTAAGGAAGTAAAAAACCCTGTGAAAACAAGGGGTAAAGAAGAGGAATCCTCCCAGGCACAGGGTGGGATTGTTGGGGTGTGAACCTCTTAAAAATTAAAGCCTAAACTCCTCTGCCACATCGTTTTACCTTTTCTGAAATGTCCCATCTCATTCCAAATCATCTGTAGATTTGCAGGTGAACACTCCTGACTTATTTTCAAGCCTTATGTACATGTAAACATTTCCAGGTATACAGATGTATCTGCACATCATTTTTGCTTTCCATCACACAGTTGATTTAAACATCTATAAAATTCCTCTGTTCCAAGAATAAACGTGCAATACATAAACCACTCTGAGTGTAAGAAATTCCAATGAAGGGAAGGACAGTTTCATGTTACAGCAATACAGAAGGAAGAGGAAGAGGACATAGAATCTTAATTTTCTGTTTTACAGATACATGCCAACAGCAAAAGATGCAGAAAGGTACCAGTCATTCAAGGGGTCGTGTTCAGAGCTGCACGTGGTTGACCAGTTTATGTTCGAGGTGAGAGGCATTAAAAGGCACCTCTTGCTATTTCTAGGACATTCTCTGAGGTGAAATCACTATAAGAAGCTGCTGTTTGGGACTTAAATTTCCGGTCTCACCCAGAATCAGTGTAACAGGATTATTCTGACAAAAAATCAGAACAGAATTCTGTGGATTCTGTTGTTTCTTCAAGTCACACCCTCCTCTTCCTTCAAAGTAGCAGCTGATTTACTCTGGGCTAGATTTTCAAAATTTAACCATTTTTCTTGCCAAGAAAGGAGTGTCATTGATTTTAATCATGTCTGGCCCTACGAGCATGTAGTGTCTTCTTGAATTTGCACATGCAAATGTGCATATTCAGGTGATGGCCACAGTATAGCCACAGATGGAAGACATAAAATAAAGTTAATAAATGAGCAAAGAAATCAGGAAAACAATGGTGTAGCTGAATTAATAAATTAGGAAAGACACATGCATGTTGGGGTACAAACATGAGTTCTGATTCCTTTTCTGCAGATGTGTAAAATCCCTCACTTAGGCCAGAGGTTGGATCTGCTGCTCACTGTACGTGAGCTCCCTGAGAGCATGAGAGATTTGGAGCCTGTGAGTAACATGAGTCCTTGTTTGTAACCAATATCTACCACTTTGAGAGCAGAGGCCCAAATAACCTCAATGCAGATTTCATAGCTGTGTCATTGGGGAGGATTAATTTAATTTATTTCTTTTTTTTTAATCTATTTTTTAATATGTGCATTTAATATCACCCTTATTCTGCCAAGATTCAAGAGGCAGTTGCAAATGGCAGCAGAATAGACTTCCACAAAAGAGTGAGAAAAGAACAAGAAAGGATTTTCAAGTTTTTATTTGGTGGTGTTAAACTTTCCTCTTTGTTTGACCAGTGAGAAGTGAATTTCACCATTAGAATTTCCTTTGTGGGGAAATTCTTCCCCAGCAAACTGAAAGAATTGACGTAGAGACATCAAGTGAGTTTATTTGACTTGCATCTATTTCCAGAAGACTGAAGGAGGCTGTGCACCCTAAGGATTGCAGCTCTGGACTGAAATATTGGGAACCAGAGTTCCAGTCCCTCTGAGCCTTTTTTGAGGCTGCCCCAGGGTTGGGGGGATGCAAATAAATTGTTCCAGTCTCATGACTGGACCTTCCTGTTCCAAGCCACTGCCCCACCTGCCAGGTTTTGTCTATGCTTTGATTCAAAACAAGTATTTCAACACCATTCTGCTTCTGTGAAAATGTTTCAGAGGTTTTGCTCTCATCCTGCACGGGAATGAAAACAAAATCTGAAAGTCCTACCAGACCAAGTTGTTATTCTGTGTCTGGCTGTGATTAATACCATAGTAACCAAAACTCAGAAGAGGAGCAGGTGGAAAACACAGGGGAGAGAGGCCCGGATTTCTGGCCCTGCCTGGCACTCTGCTACACCTTTGCTGTCCTCCACTGAAGCCAAATACTTGAATATTTGGAAATTATTGCATGCACCGTTTGCTTTGATGGATAGTTGATGCTCATTAAAGAGCTGTTTGAGTATTTTCTTGTGCACACTAACAGGTGTTTTTAAACCATAGAATATACACCTAAAATTCTATGGGACAAACAGAACATTGGCTTTCAGCCAACCCTGAGATGTGCTATAAATGTTTTATCAACAGCTTTGAGCTCTCCCATGTGTTTCATCCTTTCCTTGTTTTTGAGTTTGTGTGGTGGTGACTGATAAAAAGAGGTGCGGTGCTACAAAATACAAATTTCCTAATGGAAAACAAACCCACCTCTTGTGTCTACAGCCCTAGAAGGGAGGTGGCTTCCCTGGGAAAACAGAATTATATTGAGTTTGATTACAGGAAATTATTATTCTTCCTTGTGGGTAAACTGTGCTAAGAATTTTGATAAGAGCTTTCAGCTGGTGTGAACAGAAGGGAGAGGGAGGTGGAGGCTGGAGAGGCTCCTGCTGAGCTCCAGGCTCTCTGCTTCCCTTGGTACCTGACATTTGGTGCAATCTGGTGCATTCAAACAGCAAAACACTTGTGCAGGAGCATTTTAAGAGATGAGATTGAAGCTGGTTTGGCAGCCTGAAGGGATGTGGCCTCTTTTTGGGCAGGGTGACTGTGCCAGCACAGCTTTATCTTGGGAGGGTTTTAACTGGTCCTTCCCGAAAACCCTTGGCCTGTTTCCTTGAGGGAGTTGGGTAGGAAGATATTCCACTGGCTCAGGTGGGATGTGCTGCAGGTGGGGGCACTGAGGATTTGCAAAGGGAAGTACAGGCACCGTAGATTTACCCATGATTTTAATGTGAACTGAAGGAAGATTTGTGTTTTTCAGCTGATAAACCAGAAAATCCAAGCCAGTAAACAGCTGCAATCCAGCCAGAAGTTTGTTGCTGTCTTGGAGTACATTTTAGCCATTGGCAACCATTTAAATGAAAAGGCTGGAAAAGAGACAGCGAAGGGATTTCGACTGTCGTCTTTGGCCAAAGTGAGTAAATGTTTTCTTGCAATTAAAAATCCTGTTTAACAATATATTCTTTAATGTCTGTGATAATAAGATGCAGTTCCCCATTTCAGAGAGCAGCACTGGCTGAGTGGGGACTTGGTGTCCTTCCAGTCCCTGAAGGGAGCCCACGGGAGAGATGGAGAGACTCCTTCCAAGGGCCTGGAGTGCCAGGACAAGGGGAATGGCTTCAGACTGGCAGGGGGCAGGGACAGATGGCATATTGGGAAGGAATTACTGGCTGTGAGGGTGGGGAGGCCCTGGCACAGGGTGCCCAGAGAAGCTGTGGCTGCCCCATCCCTGGAAGTGTCCAAGGCCAGGTTGGAACAATCTGGGATAGTGGAAGGTAGGGAGGTTGGAATGAGGCCCCTTCCAGTCCAAACCATTCTATGAATCTACATGTCTTTTGCAACAAGTGGCAAATTGTCATTTTAAGGTCAAGTTTCAAAAGCAGAATTTAAACAAATTAATAAATTGAAAGGGAGTGAAAGGGAAATTTGCCTGCAGTGCTTTTAACCCCCCCATCATTACTAGGGGACAAAGGAGCTGTGATCTTTACTCTTTCCTGACACAGATCTGCTGTACAACAAGCATCACCTAGTTTTTCATTCTTTAATTGTCTCTTCACTGACCTACCCCTTGTGTGACTTTAGGCTGAGCTGCCCATTAGTTTTAAACAACTTGTTTTTCTCTCTCCATCAGAATTTGCCATCAGAAAATAGTGCTGCTGAAAACAGGGGGTTTTTTTGCCCTCCTCCATCCAGGAGTTGCAGAGCATCATATTCTTATCCTGAAAAATAAGAAATAGATACAAATTTCCTAAGCTGCCTTGTTCCTTTAATAGTATTGTAAAATAATGCCTGATCTGTAACTATAAGAGAGAAGGATTTTTATTTTGTTTTTATAAGGTATCTTTCCCATCTGGAGACTTTAATATATGAGTGAATGATTTATAACTCTAGTGCCAAATCTGAGACACAACTTGCATTATTTTTTTTATTATCTTTATATATATAATGCCTGTAATACCACATCTATCATAATAAAAAATGCCTACAGAATCATTTTCTGCCACAAAGCATCTTCCCAGATTCAATTAAGGAACTTTGCTCTCTTCATGAACACAGCACACTGCTTCTAAGGGGAAAGGAATAATGACTGTTTTGGAGGTCCAAAATCAGTAGCAATCAATTAAGATACCTCAATTTTAAAAAGGCTGTGTAAATTAGACAGAAGAACAAGGAAGGTCAAGGGAAATGAAAGTGTAAAGCTGATCTTAATCAAGAATGTTTATGAAACGGCAGATTGAAAAGGAGAAGTTTAATACTGTTGGGTTTTATTCTTGTCAGACTTACCTGGGAACTATCAACAGCTCTCCTGTTCCTTTTTTATGTTTTATTTTTAAGGTGTAATAGCTCATTTGGTCAATTATTGCTCTGCTTTGTTTGCAGTTGCCTCTGCTGAGGGGTAAAGAGAGGACGTTCACTTTGCTTCACGCCCTTGTGGAACAGATCCTCTTACACGAGCCTGATCTGGCCACGTTTTCTCAGGAGTTGACAGAATTTGAAGCTGTTCCTGTTGGTAAGAGGAGGAAGAGGAGTGGGGAAAATAATCCACAAATTAAAAATTAAGTCCTTCAACTTCTGTGAGAACACTCATCCTCACAATATGAATGATACTTACTGGCATGTTTTCCCCCTCTCTTCCTTTCCAGCTTCCATGAAGGGCCTCAGTGCTGAAGTTGATGGTATGTAAATGTGGTTTCTACATCCAGAGAAAGATTTTCATGCATTGTGCAGTCATTTGGAACAGGTTTTCATTGCACTTCTGTAGTCTGTAAAGAGAGGTAAAGGTTCAAAACGTTGAAGTGCTGCTGTGGTGATGTCTAACCTGCTGTGTTATGATGAATTTCAAAAAAAGAAAAAAAAAATATGCTGCCCAATGTAAATAGAGTTTATTATGAAGTACAAATGTTAAGGGATACAAATGCTCCATCAAAGTTACAGCTCTAGCAAATTCTCTGGGAACTGGGAATGAAGGTAACAGAAGAAAAGTTCTGCAGGTCTGGAGTTTAAGAACTTTGAATCAAACTGAGTTCCTTCTCTAGAAAGGAGTCTAACACCAGTGAAGGCAACAAGAGGGAACAAAATAAGGTTGTTCAAATGTAAGTTGGATTTTGGGAGACATTTACAGGTCCCTATTGAACAGCATGATGAGATAACCACTGGGCTCAATGATTTTTAGACTGAACTCTTGAGAGCTGACAGTGACAGTGTAGGAATGGATGAAAAGGACTTGTATTGAGTGGAATGTTTATAAAAATCTGTCTTTTGAAGGGTGATGACTTTAACTACAGACCAATATATCTAATTTCAGCCTTTGAGAGCATCCCTGTATCTATATGTCAGGTTTTGGGTGGAAAATCCCCTTCTGCTGGGCTCTGGGAATCAGCCAGCTTGAGGCTATGAAGTA
Source organism: Serilophus lunatus (assembly GCA_013399895.1). Classification (NCBI taxonomy): domain Eukaryota; kingdom Metazoa; phylum Chordata; class Aves; order Passeriformes; family Eurylaimidae; genus Serilophus; species Serilophus lunatus. The sequence continues at coordinate 1,442,919 of VXBA01004385.1, read as the reverse complement.
TTTAATTCTGCTGCAACAAATTCCAGTCAACTTTTTAGGAGACATAAATAACTAAAAATAATACTCTTTACCTTTAATCACTTGTATTCTTCAGGGATAATTTTTGTTGTTTAGAAGCACTAAATATTTTAAAGATAGTTTTACCAAGTCATGGGTAATGTGGGAATGGACATAGAGATAAAAACCTCCTGTCAAAGGAAGTTATTCATGGGAGCTAGAGGACATTCAATGGCCTCTTTCCTTCATGGATTTCTGGTGAATCCAGCTTTCTTTGGAGTCTCATTCACCAGGGCAGAGAGGGAAGGAGATGGACCAAAAGCACCAACCTTTCTCACCGAGTAGTTCAAGGCACATCCTGGAGCAAAAGTGCTGCAAGGATTTCATGGGCACAAGGGGAGGAAGACGCCAGACTGCACTTGGCTTGGTTCAGGACAGCCCCCAGAGCCAAGGCTTTATCCTCCTTCCCCCTTTTCCCAGTGTGAGAGCTCCCAGGGCAGCAGCCTGGGGCAGTGCTCAGTCTCATCTGGCAACACTTCTTACTGTTCCATAGAGAAGAAGTGTTGTTCTTTTGTCTTTAAAGGAACCCTGAACTTTCCACACAAAAATACAGGTTTGAAGGATGTTATTTTCATGGCTAATCCCACTGCTCAGAGCTGGGAAAGGTCAGATTTACAGCTGCTGCATTACTGTGCTATCGACCTCTTCATTATTCTGCAGTTGCTGTGATGTGATGAACACACTGTGTTTTTTCCATAATAAAATGCCCCTTTCAGGATTTCTGCTTCCAAACAAAGTTAATATTCCTAGATTAAAGTATTGCAGACTCATGTTCTCTTAATTTTTCCCTGTGTCCTAAATTAGTCACTTGCAGTCCTTTGGGCACATGTGCACGCTGGTGAAATTCCTCCTTTCCTTTCTCTTTTGTTAGTTTTAAAAAAAGAATTGGGAAACATTACCCAGTGCAGGCGACTTATTAAATCCAGGACAATCAAGACAACACCCCAGGAGTTACAGTTCTTCAAGGAACTAAAGGTATCATCACCACAACCTTATTGTGAGCTGGAAGTAAATGATGAGTAACCTGCTAGTTTGTGCTCAGACCTGCCCTGACGAGGGAGGCAGGAGAATTTGAGGGAAATCTTGGCTTTTTCTTCCCTTTCATGGTATCTCACGTTGTAAGATGCAGCATGGGAAGGATTTTCAGAGTTTCTGCATCTCCTGCTTTTGCTTCCCAGGTGGATGGGCTGGGGTGGGTGAGGAACATGTATCCCCATGGTGCCCACAACAAGCACTTTGGAAGAATAGTAATTTTAGAGCATAAATGGATTTGTAACAATTTCTCCTGCCCTCAGACAAAAAAAGGGGATAGCCCAGACAATCATAGAATCATTCAGACCTGTAAGAGGTTCCCCCATAAACCTGACACTGCCAAAGCCACCACTAAAGCATGTCCCCAAGTCCCCCATCTACACGTCCAGGGATGGAGCCTCCACCCCTTCCCTGGGCAGCCTGTTCAATGCTTGTTAACCCTTTCACTGAAGATTTTTTTCCCAATATCCAATCTCAACCTCCTCTTGTGCAACCTGAGGCCATTTCCTCTCATTCTACCAATGTTTAGTGGGGAAAAGAGACCAGCCATGAAACACCACCCAAGGCAACGCCCGAACTGTGATTAGAGGTTGATCTGGGATGGTTGTGCCCATGCTGGGGGCAGGACAAGATGGGTTGGAGTACATCAGGCAGAGGAAGCTGAGCAGGCTGGAGGAAGCCCAGCTTTGGCCAGCAGGGCCAAAAAAAGGGCTCAAAGCTCAGTTCCAGAGAAGTAATAACTCATAAGAGCGCTGCAGGGCTGGTTGTGAACTGGACTAATGCCAGTCCAGGGGTTCCCCACCTGGTGTGGACACGTTCATCTCTGCTGCCCCAGGGATATCCCTTCCTTCTCCTTTGGAACAGCTCAACAGGTGCTTCTTCCATATATATGCAGCTGTCAAAAACATGTATATATTAGTAAAAAAACATAATTAAGTAATTTAACTCCAAAACTTAAGTATCTAAGGTCCTATTTTCTCCTTCTTAAGAACCAGCAACTGGGAGTGTTTGCTTGACATACAAAAAAGGCCAGACTGTGCCAAATGTGGTGGAAATTTGGGCCTTCTGATGCTTATCTAGTTCTGCCAGTTTTAATAGATTTAGGTAATGTCAGTGGAAAATACAGTTAAAATTTTCTAATGTTGATGTTCTCTTCTTCCTTTTTTTTTATCTTTGATGTCTTAATTCTTGCAAGGAAATGTGTGTGCTTGATGTAGGCTCCTCTTTTGTGAAACGTGAAATTTTTGTGACATGAAAATGTTGACTTGAATTATCTTGTTTTCAGTGCCATTTAATTCCTGCTTTAATATTATGCTCCTATAACAAATTAAGAAGCTTTATTTTATTACAGGATTTAATTCAGAAATATGAAGGGGATCTGTCCCAGCTGTCAAAAAGATGTGATGAAATGAAGAAGCTTTATAGCAACGTACTGGTACATATCATATTAAAATGCAATGAAAATAAATCTACACTTCCTTTTAAAAAAAGGGAAGGAAGAAAGAAGTGGAAAGAAGTACAAGAAGGGCTTGACTTGAAATGTGGTTCTGGTTTTTGTGTTGCTTTTTTTTTTTGTGAGGGACAGGGATTACAAGTAGGGAAATATAATGATAAGCAAATGTGACATAGAAGATGCAGGCAGGAAGCCCTTTGGGGACCTACCTGAACAGACATTGCAGATTAGAGGGATGTTTGACCAAGGAAATTTAATTATTGATGTTTTACTAAAAGTAATATTGTAGGAATGCACCAGGGTTTCTTTTTGGCTCTTGCAAAGGGGAATATGCCTCAGTGAAGGGTAGCAAGTCAGATTTGTCTTACCACATAGACAAAGAACTCTGTCCTAAGCCTTGAAAAAGTTTGAAGGATTGAGGTAAAACAAGAAGAGCTTCTGAGACTCTTGTTTGCATCTGAACAGGATTTCATTTTCCATGTAGCTGGATATTTCCTCAAGCTTTAACCCAGCTCCTTTTTGTCCTCCTTTCCCTGTCATTTTCTAAATAACTTTTCTGATGTATTTCTTTCCCATAGAATGGATTTTTTTTCCCCCTGAATTGTCTTCTTTTCTTATTGCTGGGCAGATCTTTCTACATATTTATAAAGCAGGAAAATATAAAATAGGATGGGTGATCAAAGACCAGCTATCATTCCAACAGCACTAGGAAGGTCTAGTCCAGCTTGCCTGGAATAGCTGATCTGGAGTTGTGTTGGATGTAGCCACAGAAATCATGTTGCACATAACCCAAAACTCCACAGAGCTACTTTTATGACTTTATATTCTGCTTATAAAATCATTAGTGACCTTGGCATGTGACATTCCTATGGAGTGAGCAATAAATTGGGGATGAGTGCCTGTGGCATAGCTGTGGGCTATCAACTTCTCACAGATGGTCATTAGCTGCAGGAAATGTCTTCTCATCATGTTCAACTGATGGCACGCCATGGGTGAGGGTGAGATGTGCCAGAGATCAAGGGCTTGGAGCACCCAGGAGCTGCAATTAGGAACACTGTTAATCAGGTGTCACTGGTTAATCTTAAAGTTTCTGTGACTGCATTTTGTGTCAGTGCTTTTTGTCCCGTGTTTCTGATTTCCAGACTTGCAGAGGGTGAACACATTTAGGCAATGACAGATCTGCCCAACCCTCTCAATGTATTTCAGTTGAAATTTGAAATTCTGAAATACAACTTCATTGCTGTTCAGCCTCAGGAGAGCTGATCCCACAATCTCCCAACTGCAGCCAGGATGGGAGCTTGGAGCCCTCTCACCTGTTTGGTGAAGCCTTTCTCTGGATTTCATAGAATCTCACAACGGTTTAGGTAGGAAGGACCTTAAAGCCCATCCAGTGCCACCCCTGCCGTGGGCAGGGACACCTCCCACTGTCCCTGGTGGCTCCAACCTGGCCTTGGACACTCCCAGGGATGGGGCAACCACAGCTTCTCTGGGCACCCTGTGTCAGGGCCTCCCCACCCTCACAGGGAGGAATTTGTTCATTGTTTTCCCAATATAATTCACATATTTTTAAAAAAATTTTCCATCTGTTCACCTTCTTGAAGTGAAAGAAAGAAGAGAACAGGAAAAATTACTTTTTCTCCCCAAAATATCTGCTTCCCTCTGAGTATTTTTTGTTTGCAAAGCAAAATGATGGAAAAGGAGAAACTTTTTGGCTTGAGCTGCTCCCCTGCCCACCGTGGAATATAAACCATTTGCCTAATGTAGACATTTTCTTTACTAAAAGGATTCATCTTGCAAACTGCAGAGCCAGGCAGCCTCAGGATTTACTGATTTCTCTGCTCATCAGCTCGAGCTCTGTAGTCCAGCCAGACACACCAAGTTATACAGAAATCCAGGTTACTGAGGTAATTCCAACAGCTCCTGGAACCACTTTTACTTGGGATGTTTTAGATTTCAGTTCCCTGATATTTTAGGCAGCTCAAAGTTTTCTTCTTCCTGCCTTTCCCCTTCTTCTTCCACCTCTTCTTTCTCTTTATATCAATAATAACAATAATGAAGATGTTTAATTTTTCTCTTGCATTTTAATTTCATTAAGATCCCAGACATGGTTTATACCAATATTAAATATTCTTCTCTTCCAAATTTGCAGGTAAAGTTTGGGGAGCCACAAGACCTGGACTCCCAGGAACTCTTTGGATGGATCTCTTCATTCATTAGTGAGTTCAGAAAGGCCTGTGCTGAATTCACACCTTGAATCTTATGGAGAGGTGAGGGAAAGAGGAGCCCAGGAAACAATATTTAATAGATTTATTTCCTTACTGATAAATAGCACAGAGTCAGTGTCTGTACAGCTGCATACCTTGATTTTGGGAGACTTTCATATTATAATATGTAATTGGTAAGTCATATTTTATCTGTATGATCCCAGGTCACTTATTTTTTTTTATGTACCTTGAGATTCCTGTATATTTAGAAAGGAAGCACTTTTGACATTTTATAATTTCTCTTTGCAATCTTTTCCTTTCATACCCAGTTTTTACAATTACTTTCAATGAGCAATTTTCTATGTGGTGATCCAATTTCTAAATAATACTTCACAAGTTTGATAATGAATTACAAAGCTGTTACCCACAGAGGTGAATATTTAACAGAAATTCTTGTTTGTTTTCCTGCTATTAAAGTATTTCAACCTTAGTATATAATGGAGAAAGTATATGGCTGGGTGTTTTGTTTTGCAGCACAATAAAATAGTGCTTTTTATGGTTAATGTCATGTATTTGAGTAAAATGCTATAGAAATCAATCAGTATGTGAGGCTTGCATTGGCAGGAAGACAAAAATGTCAGAGAAGCAAAATAAAAAGGTGTCACGAAGTATCTAAGTAATGGATATGGGAGGTAATTATCCATGGTTTTCAAAGGAGATAATACTTGTGCTGCATTTGTTGGCTTTTGCATGTTTTTAATTAGAATAATTATCTAGAGCTCAAATAAATGTGATGAAAAGGAGGCCTGTAAATGCAAAACCAAAATGGATGTGTTTAACATTAAAAGCAGAAAATAGTTGTAAAGGGTCATTGAAAAAAATTGGCATTTTCTCTACTAGTTTTGCAAACTGTGTTTGAGAAAAAGTGTATTACCTCATTTATTTTAGGTCTGACTGCCCTTGTCTTGTAGTGTTTGGGCTCTGATGGAAATGCTGAACACTCTCCCTGACCACAGTTCTAAAGGGTTGGGGCTAATCCCTCTGCAAGGCTTAGATACACTTAAATCCAGAAACTCCATTCTCACAGCCCTCTCTCAGCTGGCAGAGAACATTCCTGTCTCTCCAGCTGTTCTACATCCTTGGCTGCTCCAAGTGAGACCACTGAACATCCAGGTATTTAGGGAAAGGGCCAGGAAAAGAGCCTGGGTGCTGCAATATGTAGATTTGAGTGCTGCTGTCAGACAGTGAAGGACAATCCCCAGGAGTGCAGAGAATTTGGACACTGGAAAGGGGAGGCAAAAGATGCCCAAGATTTTTTTTTTTGTTGTCTTGACCTCTCAGGCTGCAGTTCCAAGGGGGTTACAGCTTCTGGTTGGCAGCCCAACCTCTGGGAAAAGGCAGGAAAGTGTTCCTGCAGATAATTAGGAAGAAATTCTCCCCTGGGAGGGTGGGCAGGCCCTGGCACAGGGTGCCCAGAGAAGCTGTGGCTGCCCTATCCCTGGGAGTGTCCAAGGCCAGGTTGGAGCCACCTGGGAGAGTGGGAGGTGTCCCTGCAAGAATTATAGAATTAACTCTTTAAGGTCCCTTCCCCAAAGCATCCCATGGTTGCAGCAGTACCCAAGAGCCCAGTGGGATCCCTCAGCTTGGCACCACCAGTGCTGCTCCCATGTCTGCACTGGCAGAGGGCATCATTTTGGCTTCTCCCACTCAACCACATGCAATCATGCCTCCCAGAGGCAAAAGGAAACCAAACTTAGAGCCCTTCGTACTTATTTTACATGAAAAAAATATTTACAGAAACAAATAAAGGGGTTTAATTTTACAGACAAAAATATTGGTTACATTTGCCTCAAGTCAGCATCATACCAGTGAGATCTGGGTCACACTGAAGTCAGGGGTGTCTCTGTGTATCAGGAGCTGCAGTTTACAGCCCTCATTTCTGACTGAAAGGGAAAAATGGAATTCCTTGTTAATTTCTTGCACCTCTCTCCCACCATGCCCTGTACAGAGCATGGATGTGCTCTGTAAACACTTGCAGGTTTTGATGTGTGTCACTACTGCTCCAAAATCTGAACTATCTTCATTTTTATGTGAATCATGTCAGATAATCCTGAATACAAGAGCCATTTCCATGGTATCAGGATCCCTGCAGCCCTGAACAGAGTTCGTGATGGTCATGATAAGTCTCCTGTTTTTCTCCCTTAATTTTAGAGTCCTGGGAAGTCTCTTCTAACTAACTAGTTTTTTCTCTTTTCTTTTTCACAACTCACTTTTTTCCCCCTAGTCTTTTTTCTCCATTATTCTAACAGCTTGTACTTGTTTTATAGCTCAGCTGGCATGGCCTCTTCCAATTAAAAATATATCCTCCACAGTGGTCGATAGCTGTGTCTTTGTGTGAATATTCTGGAGCATTAAATAAAAAAAATTAATGTCCAAATACCTTCTTGGCAAGAAGTTGTCTCCCCTTCAGAGACCACAGGGTTTCCTGAAGAAACATGTTTCAATTTTCCATAATAAACTGTTCCTTCAGTGCCTGTGAGTGTCAGAGACCTCCTAATTTATATATAAAATAAGAAGACAAAAACGTCTATTTAATGAATTCTTTTTTTTCTAAGTGTTATTTAGCATAAGGCTGCATTTTTAAGTCTCTTAAACAGCATTATTAAATCTTAGTGGTATAAAAAATAATAGTTTTTGCATCTCAGCATTTATTAGGAGTTATTTAGACAAGCTCTAAGTCTCCATGTGGATAAGGACTTTGGAATCCTTCACAGAGATAAAGGTTTTATCCTGTAGTCATAAAAATCTAAGCACTGGATGAACCTTCTCTTTGTAGAAACTGGTACTACCAGGAGCAACCTGCAACAAGTGGGGTATTTTCACATCTGGGTTATTTGTTTCCCTATAAGCCCCACAGACTTTGGCATATCATAAAATGTCAGAGCTTAATGGTGGTGTTACAAGAAGCTCAATGTTCAGCTGTGGGTCAGAGGCTGCACTGATTTTCCTTCCCTGGAAAGGGGAGCTCAGCTGTAAGAACTGCTCCCTCCAGGAGGAAAAGGACAACTCATCCCAGAGTTTGTTCCCTTAAAATGCACACTCCTGGTGGGCTGAGCTGAACTTCAGCAGGAGCAAGAGAGACAATTCCTGTAGCCCAGATCAGACACTCCTGCTGCACTCCATGCTTGGAACTCCTGGAGGAAATCCCTGATTTTATCCACCTGCTCTTTGTCTAGTGTTTTCTAATCTCCCTCAGGAAAGGTTTGTACAGGCACAGGTCACTGAATTATTTGAGCTCCCAGAGGGGCCAGTGTGACACATGAACCAGCACGGACGAGAGATTTCCAAGAATTCACAGGTTCAAATACAAAGATATTTCCCCAGAGGCAGAAATTCCCCAGGGTTTCTTCAAACTGAAAATGAAAAGAGCAGAGATTATCCAACACCAGACTGAGTGGAAAAAAATTTAACTTCATGAATGGACAATTATGTCTTAGAGCAGTGGCTGAACTTTGCTTTCCAATTTTCCTCTTTTTTCCTCCCTTTCCTATTTAAACTACCAGGCAACAGGCAGAGTGCTCCTGCTAATTTGTATAAATGAACAGTAAGAATAAAAGTTGTAGTCACTTGGAAGTTGTTCTATGCATAAAAGCTTTGAAGTCATTCATATATGCTGGTCTTCTAGTTTGAATTAATGCTTTTCCAATCCAAACACCAATTTTAGGAGAAGGGGAAAAAGAATTTTAAGACAGAGTGAATAAAAACATGGGGTCTGTAAAAGAGAACCTGTTGGGCTCTCACTGTGCCTGAAAAAAGCCTGAAAGTGCCCTTAGAAAATACTCCTGTGCTTAAGGAGCTGCTGCTAATGATGGCTCAGAAGAACCACAAACAAGTTTCAAGCTGCTCATCTAAAAGAAGAAGGTTTTGAAAACTTCAAGCCAAGGGGTTGCTTTGACAAAGCTCTGAGATGACTCAAGGAGGGACTCAAAGAGCTCTTTGAGAGATTCTTCCCTGCATCACTCACTGACATTTGGCTGTGGATATTCACAGAGCCAAGATTTCATTCCTTTGATTTTGAAGACATTTTCAGGCTGCCAAAATGCTCAACTAGGAAGTTTTCACACCAAACTAAATGTAAATATTCATTTTTTCACTCTTACTGCTCACTGCCCAAGTGGAATGTACAGAAAGTTGAACCACCTACTTTTTTCCCAGAGCAACAAAGAAAAGGAGAGCTTCAGAAAATTCCAACTCAGGCTCCTGCAGGTATGAATAATTTGTGAAAAATAAGATTTTATTTAGCACTAACTTGAATATTTCACATCACAGCGTGTTATTGCAGCTGATGTGAGATGTCTGAGCAGCATGGTGGGGTTTGTTTGGTGTACATTGAAATAATTGCAGGGCATGCTAAGCAGGCTTAAGCCTTTATACTTGCTGCCTATTTACCCAGGGATGAATTTGGCCCATTTAGAATATTTTAGTCAAGGGCAGTCAACAGTAATTAAACAGCAGAAACCCACAAAGCAGCTAAATATTGCTCTAAGCCTGTTTTATAAATAAGACATTTTAAACAAAAGGTTTCAGATGCAGATTTGAAGTCTGGATGCAATTTAGAAATGCTGCAGCGTGTTTTGAGACATCAGTAACTGACACTTTTTTGCTTGCACGAGGGTAAATAACCAGTGATGTGCCCTGGTGATGTCATTTGCTCATAAGCATTGCCCTAAAAAATCTCTAAACCCCAAAGGTTATTGACCATAAAGATCAAATACTGCTGAGCATATTTATCCCCAAATTCTTCTTGTAGCTCCTGGAAATTTTCCTGAACAAGCTCTATAGGGCTTGGCCTGAAATGATGTAATTACAAATAGAAATTTGCTTTTCTCAGGCTGTAAATAATTCCCAGATAAGATCCCAAGTTGCTGTTATTAGAGCTTGCATTGGAGTCTGATGCTGCCATTTAAAACAATCTGATCTCTCCCTTTGTTGTCAGGAATTAAGCTGATTTGGAAAATTAAAGCCCATCCAAATCCTTTAGATTATGGATTTACTGAACTTGCCCTGTGAAAGGACAGCGTGGCTGTGATGACTGCTCTCCAAGCCTTGGCTGCTGCTGCTGAAGCAGCTCCTCACACCAAACGCCCCCAAAGTTATGCAAAGCTTGGGTTTGGGTGTGTAAATCCTTTCTATCCCTTTGTTTCTCCCTTTTTGGAAGCAGGAAGGGTGTTCTGACACCCTCCCCAAAGGGCTGGAAAAACTAGAATGGTGGGGGCTGGAAGGCAACTCTGGAGGTCACTTACTCCATGCCCAGGGTGGTTTTGAATCTCTTTGGTGATGGAGAAGATGAAGATTTCACAATTTCTTGATGAATTTAACATTTCTGGAAGTTATTACCAAAACAAAGACTGACTGTGGGCTCAGGAGCCTCGTTCACTGGAAGGTAGATTAAAAAAGATGGCAACAGGTTGTCACTTGGGGAAGACACCACCCAGCCAAAGGAGAGAAATAGGTGAGTCTGATGGACTGGATTCCTTAGCTGTGAAATAAAGGTGTGTTTTCTTCCCTGCATCTTTTCAAAGCATTCACTATGACAACAATAGATAATAAATATTTCTTGTTCTTGACATCTCTACTTGGGCAGAATCACAAATGTCTGGTTAAAGATTCCTCAGTGATATGTCCAGGAAATTATTCAAACTTTATGGAAAGACACTTTCCAACCACTTCATCTTTTTCCATCCCAGAGGTTTCTGGTTTTCTGGTTCCATTTGGGCAAAAATCACACTTCTTGCCTCATTAAAATGTAATTGTCAAATCTAAAACCATTGCATAGGTCAGCACACAGCTTTGCAAAATTACTTATTTCATAAAATTGCAAAAAGGTATCAGATAAATTAGCAGGCAAATATGTAAAAAAAAAGGAGCAATTCTTTGTTAGACAGGAACTGAGATATAATAGTTATATAAGAATTAAGTTTTACTTTGTAACAAGTATTATAGCTGCAAGTACCCGCTTTAAAGGTAGTTATATAAGTTGGTTTTAGTCTTAATCACCAAACCTCTGGTTTTGCAGGAGGGTTAAACATGTAAATTAGAAAGATTTCCTGGAAACATTTTGAATAAACATAAACACAAGAAATATTAAATTATTTGTGGATACCTTAGTGAAGATTAATGATGAAATTTAGTAGCCTGTTGATGTTGCAAACAACTGACTCCTATCAAGGATCTATGAAGGAGCAAAAAGAACCTCCAGGGTCACATTTTGCTCTGACTTTTACACTGATGTCATTCCAGCCTGAGTCTGTTGGACTCAGAGAAGCAATATAAGTGTGGAATAGTTCCAGAACACGCTGCTCTGAGGACTCACAGCAGCTGCCCAGGACCATTTCACACCCTGGTTTGCACTTGGGCCTGAGCTGTGCTCAGGTTTGCAGTGTTGGTCAAATGAAAGGTCTGGCTGCATAAGAAATGCTGAATAAAGACCTCAAACGCCAGCACTGTCAGCACATCTGAACAGTTTTACCTTTACACATGCAGGCCTCCTGCTGACTCATTTTCTTAATCACCTCCAAAATTCACAGGGAGTTTTAAAGTTCTGTTTCCTTGAGAAGGCCATCAAAACACAAATTTATCACAGCAGAGTGTCAGGGTAAACTAAAGCAGCCCAGGGAATATAAGTAGACAGTAGTTTTTCATTGGTTTCTCTGTTCTGCTACTGAAGAAAGCTTAAAAAATACTTGATAATGGGATGGATGAAGGAGAGGTACATTAAGACAGGCAGATATAGAGAACAAACTCACTTAAAAAGCCAAGGAAGGTTGGCTTTAAGATTAAAATAAAGCAAGCAAAAACCGAGGCTTGATTCTGCATCTGCCTAAATTAAAGACCAAAAGCTTCTGTTCATTGTGGCCATTCCAGCCTGTGTAAGGCTGAAGGTTTTATTACATCCCTATAGGATCTCTTTACATTTGATGCTTATATAAATGAAATTTACTTCCTAAAATATTTAGGGAATCTTCTTAAGAGCCATTAAGCTCTTGAGGCAGGTGAATTCGTCTTGGATTCAGCCACCAAAACGTTTAACCAGGGGAGAGCCCCAGGGCAGATGCCTGGAAGAGGAGCTGGTCTGTACAGGAGCCAAGAGCCAGATGGAAATGAAGGAATGTCAAAAGACAGGCAAAAGGGTGAGCACTGAGCTCATAAACACAGGCTGGAATTGTCATCAGTATTCTGGCTTTGCATCCACCCTTTGCCCCCCACATCCCTCATTAGGATGAGTTTGGGGGTTAAATCCTGGGAGGAGCTCAGGCTGCTCCCTGCAAACCCACACTCAGCAAACAGCTCAGCCTGACAGGAGGGGAATGTAATCAGGATAAAGAATAAAGAGAAGCAGAGGAAAGAGGGCTCCTGTTACTGGGGGGTTGGGAGAATTCACAAGGCCTCCAGACACCAGCAAAGAGCTCAGAAGCAGGAGAGGGAGTCTGAGGCACATTATTTCTCCCCTTTGTGAGGCAAATGACAAATTACACAAAGCAAGATGTTGGGTTTTTGTGTGGGTTTTTTTTCAAAAGAGATTTGCAAGATATCTTGCAATATTAATAGAGAAATTGTAGTTAATGCAAGTTTACAAGGCAAGAGGTAAAAGAAAATGTAAATGCAAACATGATGTTTTCTCCTTATTCTCCCTGTGGCCTTTCCTTTTGTCAGAAAGCTGCCCCAGTGCAGAAAGTTCCTTGGGAAACACCAAAATTCTTCCAACTGGAGACAATTTTAGGTTTCCACAGTATGTGTCCAGAAAGGGAAAGAAGCTGTGAGCTTAATTTAACTGAATTTCCATTGGTAAGTATTGTTGCTATTTATTTTAGTCATTTTTCTTTCAAAGGAAGAAAAAAAAAATCCCTGTTAGAGGGAGCTGGATCAATACCAAGAAATCCTTTGTCAGATAAAATAAGAACAATCATTAATGTTGCTGCTTGTGAATTAAATGCAAACTTCACTTTTCAGTTCACCTTTCCCACAGCATCCCCAGCAAACTTCCCCCCATTTTGTTCAGCAGCTAAACCCCAGCTCAACCATCCAAACCAAGTGTTATTAATAACCTTGGAGCTCTTTTCCTTCTGTGTGGGTGGGAAGAAAAAGGAGGAGGCATTTCATGATATGGGTCAGGAATTTTGGTGATAGGGACCCTTCAGTCAATTTATTTAGGTATGGATTTGAGCTGGATTATGGATGTTATTTATGGAGCCAACCTCTCTGGGAGCAGCACAAAAAGACAGTTTGTGGCCATTCCAGCAGCTCCACACTGGTCCATGTGTGGGCTCTGCTGGTCACCCCCTGTCCCTGCCTTCCCCAGGCAGCTGGATGGCTTCAAACTGCCAGAGGGTGGGGTTAGATGGGATATTTGGAAGAATATCTATAGAGACACTTCATGTCATTGTCCACCATGAAAGGAAATTAAAAACAGGTTGTCTGAAATGATTGTCAAGTTTTTAATCTCTGACAAATGACTGATCTCTCAACATTGTCGAAGGTTTTAAATTCCAACCAAAATTTATGTGGGTGTTATAAATGAATTTGCTGCTGCTTGTGCAGTGTTAAAAGGCTAGCCAGCAGCTTGAGGTGCAGAAGAGTGTTTGAGCAAGAGATGTTGAAATAGTGTGGAAGTATTTATATATTTGTCAGAGTCCTTCAAACAGGTGTTCCTGTGCACAGGCATAAATCCTTTAATCTGCAGATCCAATTTCTACAAAAAGGACAAAGTTGTGCTGCAAGTATTTGCTTTATTTCTTGTTTCCTTTCCTCACAGTAAGTGGTAACTTCTCAGCTGGAGTCTTCATCTTTCTTGGTGTCACTGAGTAAGAGGATGCAGATGCATTCCTAGAAAACAGTAGCATTTCTTTTTGCCTCTTGCCTGATCAATGGGGTTCCTTAAAACTAGCGTCAGGCCTTCTGAATTTTAGAGAGTGTTGTATTTGATGCTTGTTAAAAGGAATTTTGCTGCTTTATGGTTTCTCAAAGACTTCGCTGAGTTCTGCACCCTTGATGCTTCACCCTCAGTTCTCCACATCAACTGAAAACCAGTCCCAGCTCATTTGCCTGCAGAAAGACTTGGTATTCAGCAGAGAGTGGATTTCAGTGCTTTTTATTTCTCCTCTTAGTTTTCTGCTGCTTCCTTAAACTGTTTTATCTGTTAGTGCCCAGCATTGGTTAGTGCCCAGAGCTGAGCTGCTGGGTCTGTATCCCAAGCCTCTTCCTCACCAGACTGGGAAGCAGCAAGATGCTCGATATCCAGGAACCATATGCCTGATTTCCAGCAAACTATTGGTACTTTGATGGTGGCTTGGATGGGAATGTGTTTGACCAATTCTGCTTCTGGGAGTGCTGTGTCATTTCTGCCAGTCCCTGAAAGAGGGTTTAGGCTTCACCTGAGACCATTTCAAATAGGACCAGGTGATGCAGGACAGATCTCTCAAGGCACCAGCAGCACCAAACCAGTCATGTTTGTAATAGCCTTGAAATACATGGGAGTACTCAGCTAAGGTACCTGCTCAGATTTCCAATCAACAGAAGAAACTAATAGTAGGCAGAGGTGTTTAATCAAACCATCACCAGAAGCTGCCATGAGGTTAACCCTCAAGGACCAGGCAGTAAAGTCCTGTTGGTGATGTCGGTGTGTGTGATGGGTTTGAGGAAAGCTGTTTCCCTCTTGGATGCGTGGCAGGGAACCATTGCCAGCGTGCAGGAGCTTGGGGTGTCACAGCCCAGTGCGAGCTGCAAATCCATGCCCAGCTCCGGAGACTCCCCCGGGTTTAGGTGCTGCCTTTCCAGCAGCCTGCTGTGCTTTCCCTCTCCTCCTCCTGAAAACAGGCGACGTTGCACCGGTCCGCGCTTTCCCTTTGGCTTTGTAGCAGCTTCAAAGTTGCCTGGAAGGACTGGAGTGTGTCTGAGTGGGGGATAATTCCAAGGGGAGGGTCTCTGGTAAGGAAGCGTCGTATGTGCCCAGCCAGGTGAGAGCTGGGCAGGTTTGTTATGACACAACTGCGGGATGGG
>VXBA01004385.1:1235524-1427031 GCA_013399895.1 Serilophus lunatus | reverse complement strand
CGGCCGCGGGTGCGGAGCATGGGCCGGAGCGGGGGCTGGCGGCTCTTCCCCGCCGTCCTGCTCGCCCTGGCGCTGGGCGGCCCCGCCGCGTGGGCGCAGAACGAGACGGAGCCCATCGTGCTGGAGGGCAAGTGCCTGGTGGTCTGCGACTCCAACCCCGCCACCGACACCAAGGGCTCGTCCTCCTCCCCGCTCGGCATCTCCGTGCGGGCCGCCAACTCCAAGGTGGCCTTTTCGGCCGTGCGGAGCACCAACCACGAGCCCTCCGAGATGAGCAACAAGACGCGCATCATCTACTTCGACCAGGTGAGCGAGCGGGGCCTCCCCCGCAAACCTCAACAGGTGCCGCCGCCCGCATCGCCCCTTAAATCCCGCAAAAAGTTGGGGGACAGCCCAGGAGCCCCTAGGAGTGGAGGGGCCGGGAAGGTTTGTCCCCCTGGGATCGGGGGGATGCGTGGCAGGAGGGGCGGGGGCTCCCCGGGAATTCCCGGGGGAAGCGGGGACCGAGCCCCGGGAGGTGCCGGGGCGGGGGGACACAGCCCTGAGGATTTGGGGACACGGAGACCTCGGGAGCGACAGCCTGGGTCGGTTTTAGACGGTTCGTGCTGGGAAAGAATGAGGAATTTCAAGGGAAAAGCCTTTAAGTCTCCCCGAACAGGTTCTCAGCACAGCTTCGCCATGCTCAGCAATACTCACGTGCGGATGGCAACACACGTTCCAATTCCAGCTCCAAAGAATTGGGACTGGTGGTTATTCTTCTTCCCGTACCTTGTTGTAAGGAAGAGTAAATTGTCGTGGCGACTGGATATGTCACACAGCCTCATGCTGGGAGTGTAAATGCTCCAAACTCCCTGGACGCTCCTAGTTGGCTTTTTAGGGCTGTGTCTGGCAGAAAGGAGCCTGAAAAGATCAATTAAAATAAAGCAGAACTAAGTGGAAAGCAAGCAAAATCTGGCCATTATAGAAGATATGTAGCATATGGATGATGCGCTCATTTAATATGTTCCCCTCTGTTACTTGTGTGTGTTTAATCAAACCCAAAGTATTGTCAGTGCTTACAAAAGCCAACTCAAGCAGCAAAGGCTCGCAGCCAGATTTTGCTGGGGTGTGCCAGGTATTTCAGTAATTCTGGCTGTAAATTGGGGAATGTCTTGTGTCGTTCACAAATGTCCTTCCCCACAGCTCGGTACTTTGAGAAACAGTGTTGTCTTGACCATTCCTTTTTAAAAGCCACATGCCACTCCCAGAATTAGTGTTTTCATGCCATTTTTGGGGAATGATGACCAAAAAATGCCTTTTAGTCCCCTCTACGTTTATATAGAAGGACTTGAAGCTATGATATAGTAACAAAGTAAGAGGTTCCACCCTTTATTTGTAGTAAACCTGTACTGTAAATATAACTAAATGCCCATTTTATGAGTTATTCCAACTTAATTGAGACAACAATGAATAAACCAGTATAGATGTATATTAAAACTTTTCCATGGATGAATGGTTTCTAAAGTTATAATCTGTATTTTTAGTTAGCACTCAATACCTGCACTAATTCTCATGCTCTGTTTTTGTTGTTTGTAGATCCTAGTAAATGTGGGCAATTTTTTCACATTGGAATCTGTCTTTGTAGCACCAAGAAAAGGAATTTACAGTTTCAGTTTTCACGTGATTAAAGTCTATCAGAGCCAAACAATTCAGGTACGTCCATCAAGTATGTTTATAAAGTCTTTTACTTAAATTGCTTATTTTGAATAAGATGTTGACAGAACACAGGACTGTTGAAAAGGCTTTCAAGGAAAACCAGCTTAGTTTAAAGCAACCCAGGGTGTAGATGTCCTAGCAGAGTGAATGAATTTAACGTGAACAGCTGAAACAAGGCAGGGTCCTCCCCTCAGATAAATTGGCACAGCTTCACTTCTATCCCATAAAACTGAGTATCTGGGGTGATATAAAGAATTCAATAGAATGAGTGATCCAAGAGTAAAAGAGGGCTCTGAAAGTCTCTTAATTTCATAAATATTATTGAAGAACCACGTTTTGCTCTAGATTAAACTCACTGTCTGGAACACAAGAGTTCTGGGGATCCACATCAGATTTGACTATTTTTTGCTGGCTGGCAGCTGGTTGTGGGCCAAGGTAATCAACGTGGTCTCCTGGTTCTGTAACCACACCAAAATGCTTTATTTCTATGGCAATGTCTTCTAGGAAACCTTTATAGCAGTTTAAATTTTTTTTTTCTGTAAAATGTATAAAAGATGTGTCACATTTTACAAGAAAAGGATTAATCTGCACTTTCTCCTGTAGCTTAATAGCAAGTGAACTGCCTAATTAAATACTAATATATAGTAGCTTAGAGAAAAAGCCTTTAAATTCCTGCACATCCCCTTGCTGAACCAACAGCAAACTCCTTCAAGTGCATTCCTTAATCCTCATGCCAGGTCACACATTTTTTGTGACACACATCCTGGTTTTCTAGATCTGGAATGGCATCTGTGGCTTCCCTTGTTTCCACCCATGAGACCATCAGATTCATAGAAGTATCTGGTGCTTTTCCCTCCTCTGTCTTGCTCCTGGGCATGGTTTTCAGTGTGCAGGGCTGAGATGAAAAGGATTTCTGCAGAAGGAGTGATGAGACATTTCTTTGTGGCAGCTCTGGCTCCTGGAAAAGTGTAACTGCTGGAGGTGGCAGAGAGCTGGTGCAGGACAAAGTCACATCCCTGGTGAAATTCCCCCTCAGTGTGAAATTCTAAGTCCTCTCAGGTCAATGGCAAGAGCCATAAGTGAAATATTGACCACATTAAAATCTCTGTAAGCTGTTAAATGTGCTCAAACTTTGTTCTTTTCACTCTCTTAAATGCTGGAGGTTGAACTGGCTTTGAATAACTGTATTCAGCCACTTCATTGGATTTAAAATACATGCCAGGAAAGGCTTGGATTCTGGAAATCCAGCAGAGACTCTGGTGTTTCACACACCAGGAACTCAGACCTGGGAATGTTACAAGCTGTGACATAGTCTCAAATATTTTGTGAATTAAGAGTTTCTAAAGCAATGGATGGGTTTGGTCGGGCACAGTTAGTGTGGTACAAACCTGTGATGTGTCTTGTGCTGCAAGATGATGTGCAGGGAAGCTGACCCAGAGAGATGGCACAGGAGGCGTGGGATAAACCAAAACCAAGCAATGAGTGAACCTTTGATGCCCTTTTTGTGCATGTTTGATAACTAGGGAGGAGGAGCAGAAGCCACTGCAGGGGAGCAAACTGGTTTGAGTCTCATGCAGACTGAGACAGCGCTAAATCACCTGAAGGCTTCCTACACAAATGATATTACTATGCCCCTGGAACATCTGTTAGTGCCATTAAATACCATAAAACTGCAATTGGTTCCCTGGGGGCATCTGATGAAGTGGATTTCCCAGTCAGGTGAATCCCAAATAAGGGCCCCATTCTGCTGCCCTGACTTATGCTGAGCACTAATTTATTCTGTGGTGACTCCCATTAAAATTAATGGGAACATATGCAAGGTCAGCATATTCCATATGAATAAGCATTTCATAATTCACCCCTGTATGACTGTATTATAGCTGCTTAAAAACAAAAAGAGGAAAGGTGATAGTTTGCCTTGGGGGAAATGAAAAATGCCTGGATCTGTCCCTTCCCCCAGCCCTGCCCATCTTTATTTGCAGGATGTGATGCTGCTTTCAGAGCAGAAGCTGTGCTGACTTTCACAAGTGTTTTCTAGAGAAGTAGAGTCAGTTCCAAAACACAGGGCTGTGGTTCATAAAGCTGAAGATCTGTTCTAGACTTTGAAGTCAGGAATGGGAGGGACATTTATATTGCACAGTTTAAGTTCCCAGCCCACTGTGGTGCCTCTGACACCTCATCAGGTGCCTGTATCACATCTCTGGGTGCCCAAATTTCTTGAAAATGTCTTTTATTTTCTACTTTGTGCTTAAATAATTTCTGATTTAGGCAAAGTGGGACAGATTGAGGTGATACCTCACTCAGTGCAGGTCCAGCCCACAGAACTTCAATGTGCTTTTACACGCCAAGTAAATATAATTGTTAATTTAAACAAACTAAAAAGCAGCAGAGATTGGGATTGAGCAGAGCTCTTAAACTGTAGTTAATATTCAGGGATAGTTCTTGATGTTTGGCTGTTAATGGGAGCTTTTCAGTGGGTTTTCTCTTGCAGGTTAATTTGATGCTGAATGGAAAGCCAGTTATTTCTGCTTTTGCTGGGGACAAGGATGTCACACGTGAAGCTGCCACCAATGGAGTCCTGCTTTACCTGGACAAGGAGGACAAGGTTTACCTGAAGCTGGAGAAAGGTAATCTGGTCGGTGGATGGCAGTATTCTACGTTTTCTGGCTTTCTGGTCTTCCCCCTGTAAAGTGAATTTTCCTGTGACATTCATCCAGGTGTGGACTCATCATTGCCTCTGTTACATGAAGATAATTTTATCATCATGGGATTGATGTTTCTTTGTTGCTTTTTCTTGGGTGAATATGGATTCTCTCTATGGATTTTGGCCCCATCTGAACTCCTCAGAAGTTTCACAGAGTTCTGTGTGTTTAAATGCAATATATTTGGACTGAGACTCAAGCAGACAATAAATGTCTGTGCTTAACATTACAGTCTAAAGCTGCCTGCAAGATTTATTCCAAATGCATTTTCTGGACTTACTGGATTCATGGGAGAAGTGGATTTTCTTAAACTCTGAAAAGACTGGCAACCAGGTCTTTGATTGAGGAGAGTTGGAGTTCAGACTTCAATCAAGAGTTGATGTGTTGC
Source organism: Serilophus lunatus (assembly GCA_013399895.1). Classification (NCBI taxonomy): domain Eukaryota; kingdom Metazoa; phylum Chordata; class Aves; order Passeriformes; family Eurylaimidae; genus Serilophus; species Serilophus lunatus. Next base: position 1,422,246 of record VXBA01004385.1, on the reverse strand, counting down.
TGCCAAAGAACTGTATATTGGTATATTGGTCATACATGTTTTTGTCCCTGGGACTTAACTGACATGATCTAATCCATTGTCTTGAGAAAGGTAATTCTTATTGATAAGTGGTTGACTTTAATTCTCCTCTGTGTGTTGTGTGTTGGATGGTTCACCCTTATATTAAAGCTCTGTCCCATCAAGTCCAGCCCCTGTAAAGCCAAAGGCTTGTGGATGTATTTTAGTTGGGTATGAAAGACATTCCTCTCTTCCACCTGCTGATTTCTACAAAAAATAGCCAATTATAACAATTTAGACAAAACTTACTGGGGTTAAAGGTGATTGTTCAGGCACAACTTTGCAAACCAGCTTTGCCCTGTAGGACATCTCACTTTTTTTCTTCAATTTTAATTAAAATGATTGATAAAAACTGTTTTATTCTAGTCCTAAGGAATTCCTTCTATTGCCACAACCACTTTGTTAGCTGGAGATGAGCTCCCCCTTGTTTGGATTTATGTGTGTTTTTCAAACCTTCTGTTGTGTTAAAGGTATCATCTGGTTTTGCCTTAACTCCACGACTGTATATAATTTGAGATCATATGTTTAACAAAGATTAACTCCAAATAGCTGGTACCTAACTTGGTACAAAAGCTTTCCAGCTGTTTGTACAGGTCATATGAATTCATAAAGTTATTTATTATATCACTGTTACATAATAAAGATTAATATATGTTAGCTGAATTTTTGATCTTTGGATTTTGGAAGTCACTTCATGCTATTTTTTTATTGGATATAATTCTTATATGCAAAATGTGAGCTTTTGGGATTCACAGAAACTGTCCTGGGAGGCAGGAAAACTGCCATGTGTTAGTCTGGCAGAGTCCTGGAGGTAATCAGAGTGATCTAGGAATAACCTATGCATTTCATTTAAAAAATAAAATAAACATTTAGGCAGAAATCCTGATCTCACTGAAGCTAGTGTTAAGAATCACATTGATTCCAAAGGATTTGGGATGAAACCTGGCCTTTAGGTTTTGCCATCAGCATTAAACTCCAGTGCCATCAAATTGAATATTAAATAAAATGATTTTCACAGGAGCTGCTAATGAAACCTCCATCCCTTGTGCCCCAAACAGACACTGGATTGGTGGGTCTTCATGCCTTGAATACCAGGGAGTGGTTCTAAATTAAAGAACAGTTTCTGGATGGAAGCATCTGGAGCAAGCTGGGACCTTTCCCTATGCCCTGGTTTAGGCTGGGATTAGGTGATACCTTTCCAATTTCTTCACTTGTTAGTCAAGTGCAGTGTCATGTTGTAAATGGATATTTCACTGATTTAAAGCCAGTTGGTTGATTTAAAATCCACTGGCTGGTTGATGCTCCTGATAAAACCTCCAGGGAATCAGTGGCACAGCATTGTGTCCAAATTCCTTATTATTCAGCACCCAATATCCAGGATTTTCTGGGCAATCTCAGGAGGATATGTGGGTACATTTCCCCCTCTAAGTCAGAGGAGGAGGTGATTTCTGTCTGGACACCATGTTGTTTCTGTACTGAGCACTGCAGTTTGGGAGGAAGTGGAAGGACAGGGCAAGAAGATGAATGATTTCCTGAAAAAATGCTAAAAAGTTTTTTATGATCAATCAAAATGTGTGACTGCTGTACCCCCAAAATGTGTGTGTATATAAATATATATAAATATATATCTCTGTATATCTGAAGCTCCCTGGGATTGCAGCACTTAATATGCATGATGTTATTTGTCATGAGAGTTTATTTCAGAGGGAACATCAATATTTTGTATAAAATTGGTACAATCTGAAATCTCACCCATTGATATGTATTGTAAAAGAAATGTTACTACACAGACAGGAGAAAAATGGCATTAAAGGTGTCAGAATACTTTCAGAATGACCCAATGTATGCAACTTCTTTAATTTATCTTTAAAAGCTGCCTTCAGTATTCAGCAATAATACTGAAATACCTTAACTTGGTGTTGAATTCCCCTTGGCAAAGCATTTCTGATTTCTTCAGCCATTTGCAATCATTTTAACTTTTAAATTTAAATGAAGGAGATGGAAATACCCTAAATGTCTCTCATCTTCTAAAATCAGAATTAGGAATTATTTTTCTAGTTAAGGGTCCCCTGGAGCTGAGCTCTCAGGGTGGCCTTGAGCTCCCAGCTCACATTTAAATGTTTAAATAAGAACAAATTATGGGTTTTAAAGTACAACTTGAGCTGCTTTCCAGATCTTGCTCTCAGTTGCGTTGTGTTGTGTCAGTAGGAGTTTCTCCCAGAAGAGAGGGATGAGTAGGGTCTGGAAAATCCCATTTCTCTTCTGTCTCCTCATCCCTTTTCCTTCTGCTTTCCTGTGTTACTCCTACAACAGTTTTCTTGTTCAGCAGCAACAGCTCAGGAGACACTTCCCATTTCAGAGGGTATTTAAAATTAGAGGGTTGATATTTTGAGAGAACTTAAACCTGCATTGAGCTGCTCTGCAAAGGTTAGAACCAGCTTTCTGATCCTGTTCAACCCCATGACACCAAATCTTCTTGACTCTGGGGAGGGCAGAATTCCTCCCTCTGGGGCTCCCTGCTGCAGAGCAGGATCTACACCCACGTCCTTGAGCACCCACCCCCTTGGCTGTGAAATCTGTGGCTTCCAAAGGTGCAAGAAAACTTCTTAGCTGTGTGTGGAAAGGGCAAAGGAAAAAAGTTAACTCCTGAGAACCACAGATATTGTTGTTATCAATGCTCCCTTTACAAACAAGTTCAGTACTTTCACCTTTTTATCTGTTCTGTTTATGTTTTATCCATCCTTTATTGTAAAACTGAGGGGAAACCCCCTTTGTCTTCCTTTCTTTCACTCCCCAGTGCTGTAAATGTTGGTAGAGCCAGGTCTCCCTGGTCTCCAGGTTCAACCAGTGTAGAAAACTCTGTTCTGTTGAATCCTGTGTGCTGTGAAGAGTTTAGGCTGCACATGCCAACAGTGCAGAGCCAAAAAAGATGCTGTTCCAAAGAGCCTGGGAGCAGAAGTGTTTTTGGAAAAGGTAGCTTTGAAATTTTCACAAGCTGTTTTGTCTCTACATAAAAAGGAAAAAGTAACTGAAGCATAAAGAAGGGAAATATTTTTTTTTAAAAAAGCAAGTTTTTGTATTTGTTTTGTGTTACATCATTTTCTGAACATTTTCTGTGTGTTCATTAAATTACTTTGGCCAGTTCATGGCAGAGTAAGTATTGAAACTTCAGTGTCACTACTGAGAAAAGGGAGACAGGGTTTGGGAAATGACCCTTCCCAGGGTGTCAGTGCATCCCATGGTCCTGCTCTTATAAAAGGGTTGGGGGAAGGGAAGAAGCCAGTTGCTTCATTTTTAACAGGTTCTTTTCCTTTCTCCCCCCTCCTTCCCCCCTCCCCCCATTATTTTCTTTCTTCCTCGTGGTTCTGCTGAACTGCAAAGATAAAAAGAGACCAGGAATGATCTAAGAAAAGTTCATTTTTGAAGAGGGATGGGAGAGGTTTGGTTGGGTTTTGTTTTATTTTTTGCTGATGTGGGGGAAAATCGAAGCAGGAGAGGGGAACAAAATCACAAATTGAAGCTCAATGCATTCCTGACCCAGCATCCAGTTCAGTGAATTGCCCACCTTTGTTCTGCTCATCCCTGGGGCACGCTGGTGCCAAGGCAAAGCCTGTGGATGAACACTGACAACAAGCTGAGGGTGTGGATGTGTTGGAATTGCTGCTGCCACAAGGAAAATGTCCTTGGATGTGCTGTACAGTCCTAGTTGTGGAAGGAGGGAGTTCTCCAGGCACCAGAGCTCTGTGCTCTGCCCAAATGGAGGGTCTGTACTGACCCAAGAGCTGTTGGAGAAGCCTGAGAGCAGCCAGACACACTGTTAGCAGTCCTGGAGCTCTATACAATTCAAAAAAAAAATCAATATTTGGGGGTTTATTTTATCCCTTCCTTTTAAAATAAAAGTCTATTTGCAGTGAATATATGGGATTCTCAAACAAAGGCCTTCTTCAAAATTAACACCCTCTGAAAATAAATGTAAGAAAAGGTTGCAAGTGCCCAGCAAAGCTGAATTTCTCTTGAGGTGAAGCCTTGCAACTAAGTCACAAGACAAATTAAAATAAAGATATATCTGTTCCCTACTACTCAACTAAATATAAAATTGGAACTGAAATAAAATGCTTGAACTTTTGAAATAAATATTTGCAAATAAAACATTTAGACTGGTCTAAAGAGGGCTTTATTTTTTGTCACCAGAATTTAAGTTAGTGGAAAAATGATACAGTTTGGAAAGTTCTTTCAGATTTTTTTGATAATTATATTTCCAAACCTCTCTCTCTTTTTTTTCCTTTTTTTTTAGCATAAAGCAAACCTTTTCCACAATCTTTATTTTCATCCTATTCATTGATTTTCTCCGGCATGAAAAGCTGTCTGCTGAAAAGTCTGCACAAAGATTTCATAGGCTGTGCTTTTATTTCAGAAGGTGTCTTTAATGTCATGGGCAGTGCTCTTTTCCTCTTCAGGGAGGATCAAACCCTGCAGAGAAACCCAGATCCCTTTTAGCTCACCTGGATTAATGATTTCACTGGAGACTCACATCAGATTCAAACCCAGTGACATTTCCATGAAGACTTTGGACATTTCGGGGTCAGGGTGGAGAAGAAGGGGTCCAGCTTTCATGCAAAAGGTGATTCTCTTTGTTCCCACAGCCTGACTCCACCTTCACCTTCAGCCTTGTACAATGTTGGTGGCCAGTTTATTTTATTTAGTTATTTAATCTCTCTCCTAAATTCTCATTCTGGGAGCCTTGTGAGACCATCAGAACTGGCCAGGGGAGTGGAATCAGTCCCTCTCTCACACATTGCCAGTGACAATGGGAACATGTTGTTTGAGCAGTAAATTAATCAGGAACTCTTCAGGCACTGCAGCTTTGTCCAGGAGCAAACCAGGGGTGCCTATGAGCTTGCTTTTTTCTCTATAGTAAATCTGAGTTTAAGGTGTTCAAAAGGCATTGTTAAACTTTTTTTTTATTATTCTTTTCTTCTGGAAAGCTCAGGTAAGGACTTTGGTTTTCATGATGCCCCATAGGGTCCCCACAAAGTAATAAGTCAGCATCATTTTCCAGCTGCAGTTGATAACATTTATTGCTAATTCTTTAAACCCTTCTTTAAAAGAAAACAAGTCTGCAACCAGTATTGCACCCACAGGAATAATCTTTCTTTTCCTCAGTTTGGTAATTCAATTGTGACTTGTAAACTTGTGCAGTTGTAGCAAAAAAAAAAAGTATACAGTCAACTCTAATCTATCTTGAGGAAAGTAAAAAGTGCTTACCAGCACTGGTGTAGTAAATCCTGGCTGCTTTATTAAATAAATGTGGAATCTCTCTCAGAAGCCTTAAGGAAGAAGAGTTTTAAAATATCTGAACAATTTAACACATTGTGAAGCTGAATAAGGATTGATTGGATTTTGGAGTGAGGTTTAAACTGATGACATACCAAATCCAACTTCAATTAACTGGAGAAGTACTGACATTGTCGGTGTCTCCTGAATGGTGAAAGACAAACCAGTCTGCTGGAGAAATTCTGGAAGATCACAATGTCTCTGGTGCTGGTAAAATAAAGACTCTAAAAAAAGGATCCCAAAGCTATTTATAATTGTCAGTCAGATCTTGAAGAGTCTTTACATAATCACTACACACATAAGCAGGACAAGTTCCAGCAAGACAGTTAAACATATGTCTGATGTTAAAATCTGAAGGGATTTCATGGATATTGGTGCACTTGCTTCCATGCATCTGCTTAATTCTTTGTTGCACCAACAGAAGAGATTTTAAATGCTTTTGAAAGGAATGTCACATGCAAGCAGCCAAGCAAATTCCTCTTGCTGTGCTAAACTAAGGATGTTGCTCCCAGATGAGATCTCCTCCCCTTTCCAGGAGTCTCTGACTGCACTGTGACAGTGTGGGTGGATTTGGGCACCTTCAGAGAAGGACAAAATCAGGATGAGTCACATTAGTATTCCTAAAAATAAAAAAATCTGCTGTTTTCTGGCCAAGGAAGGGGGGTATGAGAAGTTAATAAATATTAACCCCCCCCTCTTTAACCAGGTGGGGTTGGGGGAGCAGATGTTGCTCTCACTGCTGAGCCACAGCCCCCACCTCCCACCCTCATTTTGGGGTACTCCTCACTGCCCACCCAGTGGGAAGATGGGCCCCAAAGACTTTCTCTTGCTTTATCTTGAGGCCTCTTTCAGTTTTCCAGAAGTCTAAAGTGAGATCTTTCTCCACAGCACTCGGCCTCAGATGTACCACGCCTGCAGACTTTTCCTGGGATGCTCCTAAATCCCTTTGGGTGCTCTTGAACAGACCCGTTTCTAGGTGGTCTGAGAGCTGGGTTTGAGCCTGGTGGGTGTTCCTGCAGCACCAGGATCCTCCTGTTGGCCTGGGAAGGCAGAAAACCTCCAGGCTAATGCTGCCACCCTGCTTGTCTCAGTGCAGCCTGTGGCAAGGTTTCTTCTGGCAAAGCCAGAATGAAGCCCTGAAAACTTATAAAATCCAAACTGTGTTGTTCAAAGAAAGAAAGACAGGTAGAAAGCAAAGATTCAGAAATATTCCCAACAACATTTCTGGGTTTTTGTATTATTGCAAAAAGATGAAGAAGCTCTACAAGAGTTCTATGCTTTGAATGAGTCATGGTAATAATACAACATCTTATGCTGCTTTTTCCAATGTGGAGTCTTCTCATCTCAAAGAAGTCTGACACTGCAGAGTTGTCCCTCTTACAACTGGAGAGAGAGAGAAACTGAGTCACAGACAATTTATTTGTTTGGTTTGTCCCCAGAGAATGAATATCAGAAAAAGGCACAGAACTCAGATTCCTGAAATGTTCCCCCACCAAGCTGTAACCACTTCCTTTGTCTTTAGTAATTAGAGCTATTTTAAGGAATGGCCCTCACTGTGATCTCACATACCTTGGTGTAAGGAAGGGAAGGAGTTACACACTCACACAGGGGCAAAAATGCAGTGGAGACCAAAGCAGGGGCACAGCCTGGAAAAACTCTAATCTGCACATAGGGGAATGCAGGAAAACAGGGAAACAGGTGCCAGGTCTGCAGGGTCTGTCGAGTCTGACCTCCTGCAAATTCACCAAGATTTTCACTATTTATTTCACCAGGGTTTTTAATCCCTTTTGGTTGATGGAGCATGATCCAGGTGATGAAGCAGAGTGTTGTCATGAACATCCTGAGACTGGACTCTGCAAGAGAGGGAGGCTGCAGTTCAGTCCTTCCCTTCTACTCTTGTGTTTATAGAGAGACACAATACATTTCCTACATCAGAGCCATTCTATTGGTTTTGGAAGCCTAAACTTGTTTATCATCTGTAACACTGATACATTTTTAGTTCCCCAAATAACCAAGTGCAGAAGCACCACCATGGAGTGGGTTAAAAATATGTTGTTCTTTAATGTACTAGAGATGCTTTCTCAAAATTCACACTGGAATTAGGAATACTCAGATTCCCTTTGGCATTCCATCTGATGTTGCCTGCACACATTGAGGCAAGTGGTTGGCATTCATCTTTGGAATGCTTAGGAACTGGATTATTTATGTATTTTTGCATTTTCCAGATGCTCATTTTTTACCTACAGATAAGGAGACTCAGAAATATTAGTCTGGGTGGAATTGTAGAATATACACTGCTAGGGCTGGTTACAGCAAGATTAATTAATGTGGCAAAATGAGCTGCCAGGTGACTGCCCTTGAACACAGCACTGTCATTAAAATGTAGTTAAACCAGGAGTTTAGAGGCAATTATGAATGGCTTCCAGTATTGGCCATATAATTGCTTTTAATTCACCTGCAACATGAATTTTCAATGGGAGGAGGCTGGAGATGCTTTCAGTCACAGAAGTTAAAGCCAGAACTGAGGAGCTCCAATGAAACAGCATTTAATTGTGTTAACTTATGCTAGACTCTAAATTCAAATCTCAAAATCAAAATTGATCCTACATCTGTAGGAGATCTAATAAAACAACTCCCACCCTTTAAACACTGAGCAAGGTGCTCAAAGGCAATGCAAAATACACCAACAGTGTATTTTTTTTTTCTCTTTGAAGCTGGAGAATTTTGGAATTGGTCACAGGAAGAGCACCAGACAGCACAGGGATGTTGCTTTGCTCCCAGCCCTCTTCTCAGCTGGTATTTTACAAAAATATTACAGACTCCAACAGTGCAGTTTGGCACAGTTTTCCTGAGCCCTGTGCTCATTACTGTGTTTCTGAAGGCTACAGAAAAGCCTGGGAGCCACAAAAATACATTAATGCACTAAGTGAGGGTCAGGGCTCAAAGTGCTGAAAACCTGGGTCTAATTCAGCCCAAATCTGCCCAAACTTTGGGGACTTGACAAAAGGAGAACTGGAAAAGGTTCAGGGTGAGACCAGAGGGACACACACTCACTTTGGGTACTTAATTTGCAAGGCTTGGGGGATTTTTGGCTGTAAAAGAAACACAACTGACTGCAGAGTGTGGGATTTAAAATGTTAAAGTGAGTGTATGAGGTGACATGAACCTCTGCTACTGCTTCTTTTTGATGGAATATGGCCACAAGCACTCAGAAATAGAAAAACCTATCCTTTATTGCAGTGGTCTGGCCAGAATGAGCTACTCCACAGATGATAGATGTGACCAACAGATCCTTAAAATACAATGTTCTTACCTGGTACAGGAACCTCCCTTCAGAAAGTGCTATGAACTGCAGAGTGATGAGTGAAGAGAGTTCTAAGCTGCAATCTTGAATTTCACATTCCTAAGGATGGGAGGAACTGAACTCATCACACAGAGCCCTAATTCACCCCTGAGCTTTTTGGATTTGGGGGAAAATAACCCAATTTATTGTCTTTTATGGAGCAGCAACATCTGGCAGAACAGCCACTGGTGTGTGTTACGTGCAGCTTTCTCACCTGGTGCTGTCTCAGCCTCCCCTGAGCTGCTGAGAAGTTTGTGGTCACAGAAACTCTCCCCTGAAACCCTGACAAGACTTTCTGAGCTGTGACCAGCCCATCCCTGCAGCTGCCTGGTCACATTTAATTGCTTTATAACTCAGAAGCAAATTGCTGTGTTTTGACTGTGGGATAAAGGAAAGCTTTGCTATTGTTCCTTTGCAAAGGGCAAACCCCTGACTTGCCTTTTGCAGCATTTACTGTCTTTCCTTTTTAATTTCAAGGGAATAACTTTTCTGACAAACATGAAAGGAATGTGTTTATGACACAGTGATCTCAGTTCTCAGACACCTCAATCCTGGAATGTGTCATCACTTTTTACTCCAGAGTAGCTTTTGTTGTAATTTCCCCTCATTCTACTTTTAATGAAAATTTAAGAATGGAAGCAAAATATAATCCTGATGCTTAATTATGGCATAAGCCTAATTGAGTTTATGCATAACAAAAATGTCAAGGCTTGTATATTCTGCTAGAAGCTCTTACTTTGAAGCAATGCAATTAATTATACTTGAATATCCTAGAGGTTTATTGCTGCAGATAAAAGCATTCCAAGCACCTTCTTTACTATTATTTCCAGAAGAAAAACAATGTAAAATAAAGATAATTGAAGTATCTCTGACAGACAGGTTGTTTTTTTAAGGAACTGCTTGGCCTTAACAAAGAACCTCCTTAAACAAATTCATGAGTAACTACTTTGCATACAAAATTTTACTTTATGTCAGCCTAAGTCATAAGTTACTTTATTCTGTGCCTTTAAATATCCCATTGTACATTTACATCGGTGTTCTGGATGCCAGTTTAATTATCCAGTGTCAGCTCCTGCAAGACTGATAAAACTATTAAACCAGGAACTCAGGGCTGGGGTGGAATGGGGCTACTAAAATTGAGAAATAGCCCTTTAGCTCTGTCAGCAATACTGGCACAGCTGAATTTCCTTCCACTGTGGAAGGGGTTATTCTAAAGATGCACAGAACTAAATCTGAGGGCTGTGCCTCCAAGAATGGTACTGAGCTATTTTATTTGGCTTAGGGTTTTGACAATAATTTGATTGACTTATGGAAGAGGGGGAGAAAAAAATCCATTGAAATATTACACTGCAATAAAAGCCCCCAGCAAATTGCTTTGCTGCACTGAGCTCTTTGCATGAGAAAGGAGCAAGGACAGAAAAAAGCTTTTTCAAACTCATGGCGTAAGTTTTCTTGATAAAATGTGTCATTCCCTGCTACTCCTTGAGCATTTTCCTCCTCGTGAATGGCTGTAAGAATCTCACCCTGATTTTTATCAGGTTGTTTTTAAAACAATGTATTTTTCCAATGGCCAGATTTTGTAATAGTTTCTTATGGAGCAACTTTTGTTTTGTTTAATCAATGATATTGATTTCTCTTTAAAATAAAGATTGCACAATTCAACACTGGATGCAACAGTATTTTAAAGATGAAGTGACTGCTTCGATTTCTAAGGTCTCCTCTCAATAAATCACCCTTTTTTTAGCAATTTTGTCAGAAATGAACTTCAAGAATTAGTCAGGTTTGACCCTTGATAGTGAAAGTTTTATTATATATTATAACACAAGTTTTATCAGTGTTCAAGACTTACATTCTGGATTCTTTTTTCTAATTGATGTTTATTTAAGATACCACTGTATAGATGTATTTTTCTGTACCATCAGCAAGTTCTAATCTTCACCTCTTTACCCTGAGCTGCAATTTGTTGTAGTTGTGGGCTCACAGTGATTCAGGGTTATGGAATCTGGCTCATTTCTGTGTGGATAAATGGCAGATATTGGGATGAGGAGTTTGGCTCCTGAGGGCCCAGGCTGGACCAGCTGTATGTGTTGCTTTCTCTTGTGGGGTTCTTTAATTTTTTTTCTTTATTTTATAAAAACTACATTAGGGAAATTGAAAATACTAGAGGAAAAAATCTAGAGCAAATTAGCTCCAAAAAATCCCAAACCTCTCCTCTTCCTCTTAAGTGCTTTCATTCAGAGTATTTAAAACATTAATAACTAAGGATGTTTTCTGATCCATCCAGTTCCTCATCTCTTTCTTGCTTTCCACCAGGTTTTTTCTGCAGTAAAAGAAGCCAAACATGAGAAAAAAAATATCTTTACACTCTCCCTCTTCCATTTTGTTACAACTTTCTTTAAAGGAATTTAAGAAATGTTGGTCAGTGGTTGTGATGAGGGGAATCTGTTCCCCAAATAACTCCCATTTTCCTCTGTGAGACACTGAAAAGACCCAAGTTTTTATTTCTAATTATGAGCTGGAGAAAGAATGGCTGTTTCACTCTGGACTGAGACTTTTGAGAAACCTTTCATGGAAAATTTCTGAATGGGTTTTGAGCACCAAAAAAAGAAAGATAAGAAAGAGAAGGCGAAGCATTTGACCATCTGCAGCATGAAAATGTTGAAGTCTGATCTTTTCATCCTCTCTATAAAGATGGGCTGATGTCTCCTAGGCTGAGGGGATTCTCAGTTTCTCTTCCTGCTCCCCTGTGCTGCTTTCACCTGAGCACAGAAGGCTGGAAAGCTACTGAGGCTGGTTCTTGAAAGCATTAATATTTATTAAATGCAATTAATGCTTTCACACACTGCTCACACCTAATGGAAAAGATTTGTGAGCATGCCACAATAAGTGAGATGCATCAATTTATAGCAGCCAAAAATATCCCAATTTCTTTCTCAGCTTCTCAACAGAGCAGCTGAAAAAAACGCTGTAAGAAACCCAAATGCCACTTTCCAAACCCTAGAATAAAGATTCCCTGTCAGAGGGGTGGGATATTTGGGGATTCAGAGACATAAAATCCTTCTTGTGATGCTATGCAAAGGGAAATTCCTGATGGGATAATTAAGGAAAACGACTTGAACTAATAGATAGGGAATTATGCTGCTACAAGTTATGGGACATTTAAACTCCAAATGATACTTCTCATATAAAGCCCCTCCCAAAATTAACCAAAAGATCTGTTTCTGACAGAGTGAGACACTAACAAATTGTCGTGGCAGCATGAATTGCTGCCTGGTTTTGCTGCCACTAAAGCCAAGGGGAAAGCAAGGACATCATTAATGCCATAAAGGGTTTGGTTTTTACCATGGTCACAACGCTGGAATAGGAGCAAATTCTTATTTACTTTGTTCAGTGCCACAATTAGTGAAAATCAAAGTGTTTGCAACTGCCTGTTATACTGTAAATTATTAGGTAATTAACCTTAATGCACCCTGCTCAGAATCTCCAGCTTTCCAGCATAGCTGAGAACATCCTTCAAATGCAACAATATATTTGACTGCATCACAGGTTAATTATAAATAAAATGAGCCTCTGAGGCAGAGTGAGGGACTTGGATGGTGCTAATGGAGAGTGTGCAAGAGGAAGAGGAAAAAAGAGAGAAAGAAATCATCTCTCCAGAGTAGAAGGACTAAGATTTATATCACTGGGAAGCAAATAAAAGCATCCAACCAAAGGATGATTTACTTGCAAACTGATTCCTTTTATTAAGTTTATTGTCTTCCACAAGGGATTGTGTTTGTTTTCTTTCACAACCAAAATTGTTTTATGTTTATAAAAATAGGGATAATAAATGAACCAACCAGGTTACCTCTAAATAAAACTCAGATTGCTGGAAGCTCTTTTTATGGCAGAAGTGGATGCCAGCAATGTCAGGGACCGTGAGACCAAAACTGGGGGTTTCACTTGTATTTTCACAGAGTGAAATGGGATTAATTTGAAGGCTCCTGCTTCCCAACAGATGGAGTTTGCACCAAATTGGGACCCCTTAGACTTCCCACAGAGTGCTGATGTTCCCCTGGGAGCTCAAAACGTTTTCCAGCTGAGAATATCAACTGTGTTCAACAGGAGAAAGACAGTATTGAACCTAACCACTGGAACACGTCTTAAAATATTGTCCTCTATGTTCGAGGACATGTAAAGAGTTTTTACATCACTGCTGGCTCTAGAAACTTGATTTAGGTTTGAGGCTCTGAAGCTGCAGAACCAACACACTTCCTCACCAGGACACACAGCTCAAAGCAGCTCCACTGGCAGCAAATTTCCCTCTCCTGGGACAAGATGGGGTTGGTCCTCTAAAATATTTCCCTTTGCATTCCCCATCTGTGATATTTGGAGCACTAGACAGACCTGGTGATGCAGAAAAACCCAGGAGGGATTCAGGATATCCAGGGGACAAAAGTGTGGGATGAGCTCTGGTTTAGGCAGCAGGTCTCTGTCAGAGGCAGAGTCCAGGAGGGCAGAGCCTTAAGCACCTGAAAAATCCCCTCCAGTCCTGTCAAAAATGAGTGTGTTACCTTTTGGCTTCAGCCTTGCAGCTGTCAGCAGAAAGCAGCAAAATTATAACTTACTCCCTAAATAATATTAATATGAGAACACCATTATTTTCACAGCGAGCAAAATTGCAGTGGCATTGTGTTTATGTGCAGGAAAGAGAGAGAAAAAGGGAAAGGACACATCCAGGAGCATCTTTCTGGTTATGTGAGTGTTTCAAAAAGCAGTTCTGGGTTGTTTTTGTCTCATCTGAAAGGGAGGAAGGAGTAACAGGTCTGATGACACAAATGAGATCTGTCATTAAATTGATGCATTAAAATAATACTTCAAGATTTCTGTGTGCATGAAAAGAACTGCAAGGGCTTTTTGTCTCTTTATGGGTGTGAATAACTACTATTGACATTAATGTGATGGCTCTGATTTATGATGAGCTCAGCTCAAGGGATGAGGTTCGTTTAGGCTGAGCAGAAGTGGGGAAGCTCATTGGAGGAATATGAATGATGTGAGAGAAGCTTGAAATTCAGCACAAAGCTCCAGCCCCTGAGTGCTCTATTAGCCCTCCAAAGGCAAGTGAGGACTCAGGTTTCTTAAGGGATCTGTGGCTGCAGCCACGCTGTGAGAGCATGGACATACACAAGTGTCAGCACAAGAGTGCAGGGATAGGAGAGAATAGAAGCAAAGAAGCCTCTGCAGGGCAGATTATTCACCTCTTGTATTGCAGCTTTCTTTCCTGTGCAGGTATAAAACATGACTGCAAATATTGCACAGCCCAGGCTTGAAAAATACACTGAATAATTTTATAGAAGTCAGTAATGAGAAACAGAAAGGGCTGTTGGACATGGATGTGTTGTGCACATGGATTTTATGTTGCAATGTGGGTGTCCTACATGGAAAGAGGAGAAATGTGGGCTGGTGCCCCAGTACCAAATTTTCCATTTTCAGTGGGAATTTTGCTTGAAGTTCCAATGTTCCAGTTTCCAGGAGATGGAAAAGTGGGGTGAAGGACTTTTTCCTCTGGCTGAGCAGAAGGGAATCCTAGATTAAGGACAGAGACAGATTGGAATAAATGATCTCCATTTCACACACTTCCCAACTGGTGCAGACAAGCAAAACTACTCCAACCACACAGGAAATCATTTTCCTCTGTCTTTCCACCCAACAAGCTGAAGCACTTTGTGAGTCACAGCTTTAAAAATGGCTTGTTACAAACCAGCAATTTCTTTAAAAGCTGAGCAGCTCAGCTCAGATCCAGGCACTGCCAGGGGCTTTTCATCAGGAGGCAAGAAAGGAGGAAAGAGGCTTTTTCCTTGTGATCTTGATCCAGAGTCAGCTGGATTTTTGCTCTGCTTAAAAGCAGGTACCAGACATGCCATTTCCCTCCTCTCTTACATCTTGGCTTCTCAGATTCTTGAGCTTCATCCTCAGTATCAAACAGAACATCCTCCCACCTCTGGGAGGAGCAGCTCTGTCCCCCTGTGGCCCCCACACAGATTTCATTTCTGGAACTGCTGCACCAAGACTAAGAGATAATATTTCATTTAGGGGTAAACAGGTAGGGGTTTACAACTGCCACTCTGCAGCTCTAATGTCATTTGAGATTTATGGGATATCTGAACTTGATTTTCCCTAATAAGAGTCATTGACTTTTAGCACATGTAAAGGGAATAGACTTCTTTCCTTTTTTTGTTGTTTTTTTTTTGTTTGTTTGATTGCAAATGAGGCTAAAAAATGTCCACATTTATGGGAGACAGTTCAGCAGAAGTGTATTTTACTCCATATAAACACTAGATTACAAATCAAAGAGGGACAAAACCAGGAGCACAATATCCCTCACCAAGATGCCTCACACAGACAAAAGAAGCTTCAGAACTTTGTAAATAAACCACACAGATCACTGAGAATAATCACCATTTCAAGTTTCCTTGTAATTATAATTTAATTATAAACCCAATCTTGCAACAATTTTTTAAAGTAGGTATTTAGTATTGAAGTACTTTTTATGCAATTGTCTGCTATTGAGCTTCCTCATTATACAGCAACTGCTACACAAATTTCCCTGTTGTTCAAACATAATTTTTGCCATTTGCAGATTTCAAACCATTTGTTCCAAAGATCAACAGTTCTGTTTTACATCCCAGTTTCCAAGAAACCATTGTTAAATATTTGATGTAATTGTTAAATATGTGACACGATAAATATTGACAGAGAAGCTTTTTATTCTTTCCTCTTGCAGGCAAATTGACACATAGCAGCATTTTGGATGTTGAAATAGGCTTGCCCACCCTCATAATAATCCATCTTAAAATGGCATTTATTTCATTAATGAGGGGCTCACCCCTTCTGAGATCTTTTACTCTTGAGTTAAATTTCTACCCTGGCTGAGCAGGGGGGAATCCTGCATTCAGGACAGAGGCAGATGGGAATAAATGGGATTTTCTGCTTCTTCCCAGCTGGTGCCAAGTGTTGAACTGACTCCAGCAGAACCAGGGCAATTTCTGCCATTCGGGGATCTGTCACCTAAATTCCCAAAAAAAAAGGACACAAATTCCTGCCTCTCACAGGGGTCAAAACCAGCCCATGCCACAGGTTAAACAGAGAGGATTCCAAATGCAGCAGCAGAAATCCCTCTGTGGGAAACTTGGGGGAGCAAATGATGCCCTGGCAGTGCAATCAATATGTAGAAAAGGATTTTTACATTTCATGTGGGTGCTGGGTGGATAATATTGTGTAAGGACTTTCTTGTAATTCCATATTGACTCTCACAACATGACAGAGAAAACTCTTTCGGAGAGAAAGGGGAGGAGATGGTTTTTCTCCTCAGGTTTTCCTGAGCAGTCCCTGATTTGTCTTTGTGTGTATGGTAATAGCCTGGGACTACTCAGGTGGTGGCAGGAGATGCTCTGCTGGGAAAAAAGGAGCAAGATGTGCCTTCACAAAGAAAATCAGAGCATACCAGGGGAGTTTGGGGGGGACAGTTGTGAGCAGTCTTGAAAATGAGGTGCATCCGAGAGCTGCAATGGCTCCGACCCTGTGACAGCTGTTGGAGCCTGAGCTGCACCAAAGCTCCTCACGCTGGGGTAAGAGCCTGGCCAGGACCCCAGGCATGCAGCAGGGCTGGGGGAAGACCCAGGACACCAGCAAACGCTGCCAAAGCCATCCTGTTTACAAGCAGGAGGAGGGAAGGACTGGTTTTCCATGTGGCACGTGCTCCTCAGGCTTCCTCCTCTCCACACAGGGTCCTGCAGAGGGATCTAAGGGTGCTGCAAAGATTAAAGGCAATTGATGCAGGAAAATAAGAAAAGCTCTCAGTGCTGCAGCAGCTGGAAGGAGAGTTCAGGCTGGCACTAGAACATTTATTAAGTTGTTGGAGTCTACAGAAAAGATGAACTTGCAGAACCCAAAATCTCAGTGGTTGATCTATTGTAGTGTTTTCAGGGAGCTGCAGATTGTTAATCTCCTGAAGTACCAGCAAAGAATTCAGAGAGGCTTTTATACAACCAGAGTTCTGCTTGGCAAGATGATAATACTGATGATATAGTTGTATAATTTTCTTTAACCCAACCTATGAAAAACATGATTGTCCTGGCCCCAGACTGAGCCACATCCTTTGACTTCCTAGAGAGAAGCTGAAACTGCTCCTAAATTCCACTCTGATAAATGAGACAACAAATCTTTTAAATTTTGAATGAAAATGCTCTATGCTGAATATATTTGCATTTAACAGAAGCAAAATAAACCCATGAACATACTGAACTGGGGTAAATCAACCTCAGTGAAAAACAGGGAAATCTTTGAAGTGAGTGTCCCACTCAGGCTTTATACCTATTTACTCTGATACACTATTAACTAATCATTTACAATTGCAGTGATTTGATGGTAATGCTTTTAAATATTCTGAAAAAGGCAAAAATACTAAATTAAAAAAGATAACTTTTTTCAGTAGCCTGAATTATTTTCTATTAATAATTTCCCACTGTACAAACGTACCTGGCCAAGGAATCCACAGCTGGTAAGCAGACATTCCTTCCTTTTCCATGAGGAGAAAGTATGTAAGTGTTACATAAGGTCTATATTCTGAAAGCCACAGTAGCATCCACAGAACTTCACTCCCATGTCAGTAAACATGGGAATGTTATTCCTTCAGTATTTTAATATTTGAACAGGTGGGATGCAATGAGTCACTGGGCCCTTAATTTCTCTTGTGCTTGATTCACACTTGAAAATGGAACACAAGCAGAGATTTCTTCAACACCTGCATCTTTAGACAATTTTAATGCATTCTACTCCAAAAAGTCTCAAAGAGAAAAGCTCTTTCGTTTGTATTTCCCATCCTGAGCACAACTGGTCTTGCCCTGGGTTGATACTGTTGGGACACAATTACCTTGGTACCCTGGGAGGGCATTTAAACGATGTGTTCACTAAACCCTCTGATCTCAGGGAGAAAACAGGGCTGGGAGAAATTAGAAGGGAGGAGAAACATCCAAATTGGGTGAGAAATGTCCCCTCCTCAGCTCCTGGATCCACCTTGAGCAATGGAAGACAGTCTGGACTGTGGCTGTCTGAATAAATGACCAATAGCTCCAGTCAACCTTGTAACCATGCCATTGTAGCTCCAGCCATCTTTTAACCTTGTATTACAAATTAATACACCAGAGTAATATGGTTCTCTCCATAAGTTTGTTAAAAGCACAGCTGGAAATCTTGCAGGGGTCAAAAATATAAAATCAGTGGAAGAAAATACAGGAATCTTGCACATACAACAGAACAGTCACTGGGCCCAGGTGAGATAATTCAAGAGGCTGATTTCTGTGAGTTTGGTTATGCAGTTCAGAAAATACGTGTGTAATTACTTTCCCAAACTGATTAAGCAATTCCCATGCCTGTGCATCCCAATCAGCCCAGTGCAGACCTAACCAGCCCTTTGCATATTTTCTGTCACCCAGTTGCAATATGGAATTACCACATGTGGGAACTGGGAACAGTATTTTGCATCCTAGGAATGTGAGAATCAAACCTCTGGATCTCTGTCTTATCTGTAACACAGTTCACATTGTTGTGTTCAAAGTGGATATTGGCCATTCCTCATTCAGAACAAAGGATGTCAGTTTTTCACTGTAAAATGAGATAATGAATCTGACAGTGTCTGGAGGGGGTTTAGATAAATATCTCATGTAATTAATAAACTTAAAAGAACACACACTGATACAGTTACTTCTTGTCCACCTTTGATAACTGTAAAATATAAAGTTTGGGAGGAAAATGGAATATTTATGTAGGAAATTAATAGAGAAATAATAGAATACAGCTTTCTTTGTGTCTCTTTTTAAGTCTATCACCTTCTCTCCATCTACTGCACTCATTTATTGGCTTAGTCAATAAGATTCTCCTTTTTTTGCTTAATTAATTATAAACTATCTGTTTTCTTTATCACCCCAGGCCTCCACTGACAACCCCCTCCCCAACATCCTGCAGCTGGTGGGATTATCCTGAGCTGTTCTGTTCATCCCCACATGGCAGAGGAATCACCCAAATCCACAGGGAAGAAGGAGATAAAAATGAAAAAAAAAAAGTAAAGAAAAAGATACAGATGAAAGTGAAACTTGTTTCTGTCCTCTAGGGAAAGATCCAAATTTGAGATCCTCATCCAAGAATGTTGTTACTGATTTTTAATATCACCCATCACACACAGACTAGAGTTCCCACTCTTTCCATCATCAGCCTAATGCACAAGATCTGAATTAACATCAGTCAAAGCTGCAGGAGATTTTTATGTAATTTTTATATAATTTCTAATTTTACCAATTCAGATTTTAAGGGTAGAAACCCCAAATGGCCTCCTCTTTAATATCTCCAAGCAGAGGATGCAGAAGCCACATTAGTTCTCCCTGAAGTGGTGTGTGTGCATGCACAGAATAAACACATTAAATGCTGTTAATCATCTTTTAAACACAGAAATCTCTTTGAATAAAACAGTGCTGGCAGCTCCCCTGACTACAATGGGTTGGATGCAGAGCCAGAAGAGTCTTTGCACTTTTTAATGACATCAGAAATTATGCTAAATTTTTATGGATTAAACTCTTAGAAGGTATGAACTGACAGAAACTGCATTAACTTCTAGGGAGTGGTGCCAGCTCATTCCTTAAGGCATTCTGTCTCTATATAGGAACAAGAGGTAAGATTAAATATAGCTAATATGAGAGTGTAACTTTTTTCCAGGATTTGATAAAAATACTCCTATTTTCTCACCATTTTAATGAGAAACTAGCCTTTTGTGCTCAAAGAACTCAGGCTTTTTTTTTTCAAAAGTTGATTTTAATGTGGTATAATCATACAAAATTCAGGCTGCTCTTAAGCTTTGATATCTCTGAAAGTAGCAGAAAAGTTCCTATGGACAACATTTACATCTTTCCAAAGTTCCACTTTCATTGAAAATGGCTACTCATTCCAAAATTAACCTCATGAAGGAGGAAACATCTCAAGCCAGTGCAAGATGAGCAGAGGCTTTATAACTGTTGGAGCCTTGAATTCTTCCCAAACCATATCCCAGAACCACAGAACCAGAGGAGGGTTTGGGCTGGGAGGGACCTTAAAGGTCCTCCAGTTCCCAAGGGCAGGGACACTTTCCATTAGCCCAGGTTGCTCCAAGCCCTGTCCAACCTGGCCTTGGACACCTCCAGATACAAATATGGATTTTTGCTCCTTATCAACCCTTTTGCAACACAAAGGATCCTTCTGTGGACAAGAGGCAGGAGTGACACTGAGCTTCACCTCCAGGGACCAGACACCAGAGCTCCCCCAATCAGAGAGGTCCTTGACATCCCATATGAGTGTCCTCTGAAAAGCTGGAGGTTTCAATATTCCTGTGGTGATGGTTGGCAAAAATCCAGAGGGCAGAGGCCACTCCCAAGGTCTGCAAGGATTCCTGGATCAAATATGGTTATCCACCAAAGCCCAGATTATGGAGTCAGAATTAACTCGAGCATTGTTTGTGCTGCAACGTGGTTCACACAGCCTGGTGGAAAAGGGCATTCTTGAAAATCCCTTAGAGCCAGTTTTAAAAATGTACTTTCTCCTGGTTTCCCAGCAGTTGCTGGCTAAAGTCCTTTGGAAAGAGCTGGAAAGGTATAGGACACAATCACAGAGCCACCCATCCAGCTCAGCCTGCACCTTCCTTGCTCTTGAACTGTTTCTAGGGGGCTTTTTGATACATGTGACAGCAAAATAACTTTGGTACCAGTCTATGTTTCCAAACCAAAGAAATTATACTGGTTTTCTATATTAATTATACTCTCCTGGGTGAAAAACTGATACAGTAATTAATTTGTTCCTTCCAAACTGCAAAAATCCAAATTTCAGGCCTTTCAGATATATTTCTCCCTGTTCAAAATTCTCCAAACTTAAAACCATCAACGTGGTCAATATGAATTGATTGAGAGACTGCCAAAATTCTGGTCTTATGAACTATTGGTACCATCTGGAATCATCAATTGCCACTGAAGGAAATACATTCCCAGACAGAACATTTGATTCAGCCTTTCCACAGCCTGCCAAGTTGAATAAGCTCCTTCCAGATGAAATATTTCTGTATTCTGTGACATGTTATCAACCTCCAGCTCTTTGAATGAAGTTCAAATCAGACTGAGACTTTGTCAAACGTGGAAAAATAAATGGAGTTTCAAACTCAACCTCTCTAAAGCAGCCCTGGACTTGTCAGTGCCAGTGCTGAATGTGGCCACATCCTCCTGCAAGTCACAGAGACCTCACAGTCCTTCAGGGCCAGCCCACAGCTGGGCACCTCAGAGAGCTTTCATAATTATCCATGGGGTTTGAGGGCTTTAATAACCATCCATGATTTCGAGGATTTTAATAACCCTCCATGGGTTTGAGGGCTTTAATAACCATCTGTGGGTTTTGAGGAAAAAATATGGCCTTTATGAGCTCTAGGGATTTTTCTTTTTCAAATTATAAGCTTAGATACAAGATTTGTTTTTTTTTTTTTATGCAGCTATCTCTGCATAAAAGTAATAATATTAATGCTCCTTTTTCTCTGACACATTTGGAGATCCTGATGAGCAGAGCTCTGCCAAAGCCACTGCTGGGATTCCATGACTCCAGCACCATGGGATGAAGATCCTTTTGATACCCTCACTGTTTGGAACATGTTTATTTTTGGTCTGCACTGTGGATTTTCTTCTCAGAGAAGTTATAACACAACTGGGAGCACCAGACTGATGAGGGACCAGAATTGCAATGTGGTTCTGTTCCATTGGGTTGCTGAAGAGAGAAAGGGACTGAAAACCCTCCTGGGGTGGAGAACCACAATCCATTTATTTCTGTATCATTTGTAGGAGGTATTTTAAAAGGACAAATATTTTTTAAAGCCACAGTCAGTGTTTTATTGCATCCTCATAACATATTTAGTGGCTCAAATCACAGGCTTTACCCCACTACTTCACAAAAAATATGCAGAACACAGAAATAAGTCCTCTATCATCTCTATAAAAATGTCACCCACTATTAGTTTCTTCTATTAAAATGCATCTTTAGCACCTACTGTAATTATGAGAAATTTAGGCTTGTTCATATATTTTGGAAGGTAAGGAAATTAAGAGCATCTTATTTTTCCAGCAGACAGCAAAGCAATGGGCCTTTCTCATGCCTCAGTCTGCCATCATGAGCTAAGACAGTGATGTCAGAGAATATAATCTTAAAGAGATTCTTCTAATTTTAGTATTAATGGCTTGAATGGTCACAGTAAATTCCAGGTGATGTGTGGTAGTAACTGCTTTTCTGATTCAGTCATGAACCATCACCTAAGGAGTCCTTGCAGCTCAGTGATTATAGATACAGAAGCAGAGGAAATAGCACTTCTATTAGAATTAGAGACAAGCTGACATTAGTCACTGGGACACAGAAGATCACTCATGTGAGTAAAAGCTCTTTGATTTGAGTCCTAAACGCTCAGCAAGAAATTCTGGCCCCACTGAAGTCAAGAGCTGATCCAAATTGTACCTACATTGTACTAAGCAGATCCTCACAAAGAAGAGATTTATATTTGTAAAAGTCCATGTGCATTTTGCAAGTCCAAAGTTGGCAAAGCCATGACCCAGGGACCAGATTGTGGAACCAAACAGACCCACCTGGCTGGAATCCAGAGAGGAACGTGACTCCAGCTCTGACAGCTTACAAGATCCTTAATTCCTTAAATGATTACTGGGTGATTAGTTTGATTAATTCACTCCATCTGAAGTCAAGGTGCTATATTCTAATTTTTTTTTTTCCCCCTGGAATCAAGCTGAGCTAAAATAGATTCTCCCAGTCTGCATTTCTAACTCAATTTAACATTAACATTCGATTTAACAGAGAGGGACAGAAGTCGTGTTCAAGTGAATCAGCTGCAACCCCGATTTCCTTCTTCACTTTTCCAGCTACAGAGAATAAAAAAAATGTTGCTAATCAACAGGAAATGCAATTCTGACTGTGTGAAAACTGCCTTCTGCAGCTCCAGGCAATTATACCAAGTCTATTGAAACATTTGCACTCCTGTGGCACTGTTGAAACGCTGATCTTTTCAAATTACACACTAGGCACAAACACTGTATTGAGCAGCCTTTTCCCACTACCTTGGGAGGGGCTCTTATCCCTCATCCTTGCTGAATAGGTGTTTTCTCCAAGAGCAATGCAGAGGGACTATTTGCAGTATCAACTTTTCAGAAACTCAAAAATTCACCCTGAAACTATTTCCTGCCCTTGGTTTCACTGGTTATTAGACAGAGCTGAGCAGGGCTGGGATCATAACACCCTCAACAGTCTCTAGAGCTCCCTCAGCTTTTGCCTGAGCTAATTCAGAAAGTATTTTTGTCAGCAAAACCCATATTTTTTTTCACTTTTCTAAAGTTAGTAGGAAAGTTTCCCCACTGGCTGGCAATTTGTTATCCTTGGCTGGGATTCTGTAGGTGCCAGAATGTGGTGCCTGGCTGGTTTTCAGCACTGGGGACACTGGCACAGCTGGAGAGGCAGGAGGAAACCTGTGGACACATCATCAAACCTCCTGCTTTGCTCTAAGAACAGCATTAGCCAAAGCTGCACTGCTCCTTTCCCTGTGGATAAATTCCCTGATACTAATCAAGCCCATTTCCAATGGGATCAATTTAAGAAGATGCTCTGCTGCCACTCATGGAATGAAGATGGACTTTACCTCAGGGCTGTGATTCACAGCTTTGCTAAATTGGAGGATTTCTCACAATCTGACTCCAAGGAGCATCGAATGGAGCCAGGATTTTGTGCCCACAGTGCCTGGGAAGCACATCAGCTCCTGCCCCATCTCCAGCTGTGAACCACCAGTGCTAATGTGGATTTTTGGTCCATCCTACTGGTTGGTTATGGATGGTGGAACAGGGCAGTGTTATAGATGGTTAAAATGATGGGAATCAGGTTCTCCTGTGCTCAGAACTCACAGGATGAAGTTCAAGGGGATATATGACAAAGGGCAATGGTTTCAAGCTAAAAGAGAGCAGGTTTAGGTTAAATATTAGGAAAAAAATGCTGTGTTGCCACTCAACTTTTTTGTTCACAATAAAGTGTGTGCAAGATGTACTGGATTCTATTTGACAGGTTCAGAAGTGTCTACAGGTCTGGTTTGGTGATTTTTCTCGGTATATGAAGGGTGATATTTGATTTTAAAACACCCTTTCAAACTAAGGAATACTTGGATATAACTCAGAATCTTGTATTGCAGGATTCCCTAATCCTCCCTCTGTCTTTTTCCAAAAATCGTTTTAGTCTCTTTTCCTGTATTTTTCAATCTTAATGATTTTTTGTTCTGATTAAGTTCTATAAAGCCTTTCTTCATATAACTTTCAGATTGATAATCAGTTTGAAGGTATTCAACCTGTAACAGCTTTTGTTATTGTGCAGGTTTCATAAAAAGAATCATTAAAATACTTCTACCTCCTCACTCCCGAGAAACCTGTAATCCAACTTCCACAGATAACAGGGAGCAGGGTATGAGTTCTGCTTTTATATTTTATCTGCCTTTGACTCCAGAATAAGAAGATATATAGATTTATATAAAAATCTCTCTTTAGTGAAACACTGGGATAGATTTAGCAGGGAATTCTACCTCCATTCACTTAATCTATGATGGTTAATATCAACTTCTTCTCTTACTTCTGTTTCCATGCTCATAAATGGGTATCCAAGAGGGAGACAAACAGTACCCAGAGCACTGGATCACTCAGGTCAGAGGGAGCCCTGTGCAGATCAATCAGCACCTTCCACCTTCTAAATCCCTTTATACCCAGTTCCCATTGACTCTCTCCTAAGTGAGACTCCTCACAGGCACAGGGGGTTGGTATTTTTTTGATAGAAACACTAATTCTAAAGCAGATTGTAAAGAAGGGGAAATGTCTCGAGAGATCAGTGAGTTTTTATCTTGTGATCTTTCAATAATCATGGATTGGTGCCTTGGGATTAAGAAAAAAAAAAAACTGAAAAAAAAACCCCAAAACAGGAAAAGAAACAAAAATAGCAGGTGAAGTTGGACCTTGGAGAGCAGAAGGGATAAAAGGAAATGAAAATAAACTTTCCCCTTCTCCACCAACTCCACGAAGTATTAATGGACTCTGAAATCTTTCCCTGCATTTTGATTTTACTCCAGGAGGAGGATCCCCCTTGAGATTCCCTCTCCTCATCCCGAAATGGGGAGGCCACAAGACAGGAATGCCATGTGGAGCCCAGCAGGTTGTGGCTGAGACACCAAGTGCATCCAGGCATTAATGAAAGAATCTGACCGATATGAAGCTAAAAAAAAAAAAGAAGAGCCCGTGGATTTCACCCTTCTCCATGCTGGAAACAGAAGCTGGAGCCTGCTGGGATCAGACAGGATGGAAACTTGGGAAATAATTACTGTCTGGCCTCCTGAAACATCAGGGAAGAAGATGGAGAAACCTGATGCAGCCCTGAACATAAATTTGTAAGAGCCAAACAAAATTCTCACTTCAAAGGATTTGGGATGTGCTCTAAATCTAGAATAGGGGGTTTGTGGGGACTTTTCTGTCATGAGAAGCAGCTTCTTAAATCCAGCCTGACTGGGAGAAAATGAGAAAAATAGGCAGGTTACTGAGCACGAGAACTAATGAATTCTGATTCCCAAGGATTTGTGTTGCCTGACGAACTGATTCTGCCTGAATTCTACTAAGATTTCCTGTCATCTGCACCTGCCAGCACGTGGTTACCAGCTCCTGAGTCCTGTTGATAGGTGTGACCCTGACAGATAAAGGTCCTGAGCTATATTGATAGATATTGATTCCCTCCAACACTTTCTAGCACAGATAAACCCTGAGCCTGGTGTTGCTACCGAGGAGTCCTGAGCAGCTGGACTTTGCCCAGCCTCTCCTAAATCCCTCTCAGCACCAATTTCTGAATGCTAAGGATTAAAATCCACCATCTCTTCCTTGCCTCCCATCCTACTGGCCCCAAGCTCTGAGCAGCCCCCAGCCTCACCAGCTAAGGACCATTCCTTGCCTCAGGTGCTGTGCTTAGACTTTCAAAGCTGTTTTCTTCCAGGTCACAAATTCCCCCATGTGGCTTTTTTTGGAAGTTGCACACCCCTGGAAAAGCTTTTTCAGCTTTTGGAATCCCAAAGTGTTTTTAGTGCTGCTGGCTGGTGGAGATTCTCCTGTGTCTAATAAGCTGCAGCTTTCTTCACTTGCTTGTTTGCCTGGCAGAACCGAAATCAAACAAGAGGAATTTTTAGTAGGGAGCACAGAAGGACAGCTGTATATGCATAAAGTTCCCACCCACCTGAAAAACATGAGAGTTTCCTTAGGGAACCAGGCTAAAAATGAGAGAAAAATATCCCTAAGAAAGCTCCCAGTGTCTGTGCATCTCTGCCAGAGCTGGTGCTGCCTTGAATACAAATGGGTGTGTACCTCGAAAGCCAGAGGATTCCTCAGAGATTTAAAGGTATAGCACACAGGGAAGGAATTTGTAGGAGTTATCCAGCTCAATACAGCATTCAAGCTTTATTGGCAGAATAAGCTTTTCTATTCCTGCTGTAAAAGCCACTGGAGAGCAGAACAACCCTTTAACAAATTTCAGCAGCCAAAACACACAGCCCAGTTTTTATTGAGCTCTGCTAATCTGCTTTAGACACTGGTTTCCAGTTGGGTTTTTTCATGTTGAGTTGTTGTGCCAGGTGCAGAAATGCCTTTTGCAGACTCAGACACAGCCTGAGTCTCTGCCAGCGCCTTGAGAAGGTCCTGCTGAGGCCACACTGTGGAAAACTGCTGCTCAACTGGAGAGTGTCTCTGCCACAGCCCATACAGATGGTTGGGGCTCATCTCCTTGACTTGTCAGCCCCAGGTACTGCTGGCTGTGCACTCACCCGGAGCTTTCCAAGGGTCAGTAAAGGCTGATGGATGATCTGGCTCATGACTGAGTTCACAAGGAAAATTTTGGACTCTATTCCCCACTGCCATCCCGTTCCCCCTTTTGATGCACGTGCATGTTATTCCGGGAAAGGGATTTTGGTGCCAACAGGCACAGTTGGCAGCAGGCAAGAAGCCTCGACAGTGTTGGCAGGGATTTGTTGGATCACAGCCTCCACAGAGCCAAGCAGAGACCAGCACTGCATTCCCAGGGGAGCTGGCATAGGGAAAAATGGCAAAGGCACCCTACTTCTGTATATTTGATAATTAAATCTGGGAGATATTGATGAAAATGCCTGGATGCCTCCTCTGCCCATGAGGGATGAGGGAGCTCAGACATGACTGGGGTGCTTGGCACTCCTCCCCAGCTGGAAAATTTGTCCTCTGGGCAAATCATGAAGGACAAGACCTTTGTGGAGCTCTGAGGCTTAAAATCTGTGGCTCTTCTCTCGATCAGATATTTTGGCACGTTGCTGTAGCTGCCAACCCAATAAATCTCACCTGCTGTGAATGTGCTGGACTTCACTAAAAGACTCACAGCCTCAACTTATGGTTTCACAGCTTAATACTACAGACAGTCACTCCAAGCAGTCAATACAAGAATGTTTTTTAAAGCACTGTCACCCAAAGCAACGACTTTGCAAATAAATGTAAAAATTTGTAGCTCCTCTCAGACCAAAGCAGTTTCCACTGTGGTAGCAGACGTTTCTCAAAAGCACCAAAAAGTGCCACGACCTGACTAATTACAATTACTTTGGATATTTTGCAGATTGTTCTCCTGGGTAAATTAGAAACAATTAGTGGAACAGGTTAATATTCCACTAAAGACTGTCAGGTTGTATGGAAGCACATTCTTGAAATAAATGCAACATGAGTCAAACAGTCAAACTGTTCAGATTATTTCATTACCTTTTCTAAAGTCTTGCCTGTCAGACTTTAGTGAGAATGGTTAAACTTAACAGCTCATGTCCCAGAAAATACCAACAATGTATTTTTAAAGGTCTTTTGGAGATCAGTTCACTTTTGGAAACCTCTTTCCATAGATCTGAGGGATTTGCATTCAACAATAATAAGTAAAACTAATGTTTTAAGATGATCCTTCAGATTTAGTCACTGCCTCATTCTGTGGGAGTTTAGGCAAGAAAATGGAGCAAAAAGATGAAGGCAGTCAGGAATTTTCAATGATTATATTGGGTTTGAACCCAGAATCTTCTCAGAGAGAAGACAATTTTCATCAAATGAGGTCAAATGATGAACCTGGCATCTGAATTTCTTCCAGAAGAGTGGGAAAAGCACAGGCTTCAATATCTCTTTAAACTTTTTTTAATTATTATTTTGATTGGAAAATGGGAGAGATTTCTGTTTGTTTAGAAGGAGGTGCTTTGTGCTTTGTTTTTGTGGTTGGTTGTTTTGAATTTCATATTAAAAATGAGATAAAAGTGATGTTTTCTGGCCATCAATACAGGCTGACTTATGTATCTTTCTTATTCTCCCGATTCTACATTCCTTCTTTTATTGCCATCATAGACACTTCCATTACTGTTGAACACAAACTAAATGAAAATCTGTGGCCCATTGTACAGTCCCTTTTCATTGCCTAGGAAACCATGAAAGATTAGCAAGGCAAACTGGTGAAGACACAGAATATCCATCATCTCTGACTAGGAAAATGTAGCAAAGGTGTTAATGCTGCTGTGACAGAACAGGGCAGATTTTTAAATCCAACACATAAAGGGGCCAGTAAATCCCTCCTGAAACTGCAGGACAGAGACAGGGGACAGAGCCTTGGATCTGGTCCTTATTCCCAGCCTTGCTCCTACTGTGAGAGCCATGGAAAGCTGCTGCTTCATCCTATAGATGATCAGAGAATTATTTAGGTTGGAAAAGCCCTCCAAGGTCACCCAGTCCAGCCTGTGTCTGATCCCCACCTTGTCCCCCAGCCCAGAGCACTGAGTGCCACATCCAGTCCTTCCATGGACACCTCCAGGGATGGGGACCCCAAACCTCCCTGGGCAGCCCCTTCCCACACCTGACAACCCTCTCCAGGAACAGATTCCTCCTGAAATGATCATCTTCCTCTGGATTTATTGTTAGCAGCACTTCCAAGTCTCAGGGCAGTTGCACTGTGCCTGTTTATCCCTGGTGAAGGTAGATCCTGGTTATGGCTCCACGATCTGGGATATGAGAGTATAATGTTGTGCCACGAAAACAATTTTTTTTTCCCTGCTGATTTCCTTAAAACCCACCCAAGGCCTCATTTCACATAAATTCCATCCCATGTGGCTCCCCACAGCCTCCCAGCTTTGCCCAACTCCTTCCTGGTGCTGAGAATGGGACCAACCAGGTGCCTGTCCCAGTTTCCTCCACCTCATCCCAGACTTTCCTACATGGAAACATGACATAGGAGCTGTTAAAATCTCCTTTTTTAAGTACAGGGGTGTGTTACAATCGTCACAAACACCCAAGGCAACAAATCCTTTTTAGCAGCACCCTTTATATTCACTTCTGAGAGCCCTCCTTTGCAAGCCAAATATTTGATGGAATTACAGTTCTGGCATCATGAAAGGGAATGGTTTTCATTATCTGTTACTCTTTCAGTGTTTCCCAGCCTGGGGCTGCAGATGACAGCAATTACACAAAGAATTCTTACCCCAGTAACCTGAAGTGCTCTGGATCTCAGACATTACAAAATTACATCGACACTTTGTTGGGACCCTGGATGAAAAGAACTGCAAACTCATCATTATGAGGAGATATGCAAATCCCTCCTTTGTTTTCAAAGGAACCATTTAAGTGTCTATTTTTCATCCACAGATTTTTCCCAGCAGTTTCATTAGCTGACAGGACAAAATGCCAGCTCATTTCATATTTAAATATAGGAGCAATTTGAAATAATGTATCTTTACTTTGGGAACAAATTTATCTGTTGTTACTCTACAAATTATGTCCAAAAGAAAGAACTTAAACCCTTTTCTCCTATTTGCAAGGTTGACAGAAAACTTGTATTTTCTGTAATAAAATAAGGAGTTGGGGGTTGGTTAATTATTTATTTATTTTCTGCTTTAATTTTTTTTCCCTTTATCAGCTCCCACTAATAGAGGGAGTGTAAATCCCTGTGCTGGATCACCTTCCTTTCCTTCTGCAGATTTTCCTGCTCTTTAATTTAAGTCTCCCCCTTTCAAACATGCAAAAAAAGGAGAAAACTTCTGTAATTATATACACTGCTACTGATATTTCCATCCAAGTAATGGATCTTTTAGCTAATAATAGACAATAAATGAACACAGTAACAATAGATCCCACCTGAATTTGTACTTATACTGAACAGATAAAAGCAAATCCCAATTTCTTTATCATTTTTATTAGATGCTGTCAATGTAGGTGACTCCCACCAGAAGATTAATGCCTTAGCAAAGTCCATGGATTTATAGAGAGCATTTTTGTAATATTTGAAACCTAGTTTTATTCTTCTGAGGAGACACAGATAATTTTTTTTCTGAGCTCATTCAGTATTACACAAGTACTTCCATGATTTATTCCAAAAGAGTTCAAAAAGAACCTGGCAAACAAACATGAAACCTCTGTCTTCCTGAGAAATCCATCCTGGGACAGAAATCAGCACCATGGTCCCAGGACTTGTTCCAACTCTGCTTTAAGTGCTTAGGATAAAAAAATAAGAGTGGGTTCCTTCGAAAAATCAGGTTTTCCAGCCCAGGATTTCACCCAGTGTCAGTCTCTGAAAGCTCCACTAAGAGACTTCAACAAGGAGCCTTGATCCTCTCACATTCCCTGCTAAACTAAGGAGGTTTTTTTCCCATGGAAACACAGGCCAACCAGATATATAACAAGTATGAAAAGATGCTGCCTTGTTCTGGGAAATCACTCTGGAAAATCAGGCTCTGGATACTGCCAGGCTCTTTCCACCAGCAGCTAAAAAGGAGATTTTTCTCTGGAAAGTGAAAGGGTCCCTTTTTCTCCCCATCAGAACATGTTGACTCATTGAAATAGGAACATTTTTTCCGAGTTCAAAGGAAAACCTCTAATCAGAACTACGAAGAGAAGGAATTTATATGAGACATGGAAAATCTGAGGTCTTGTGCCATCCTGCCTGATGGTGTCTTTTGTTTGTTGTTTGTTTAATTGCCAAATCCTAATAGAAAAGCAAGATTTCATGCTAGAATCCCCAATATTTAGGGAAGACAGATCTGACCTTCCAAAACATTTGGTGACAAATGCCATTGAAGGCCATTAATAATATTTTTAAAGACAGGTGCTGTTTGGTGCTGTTCCTTCCTGGCCCAACTCCAACACTTGGGTTTTTTTTTTTCATGCCTTCAATAAATTCCTGGGAAATGTCTTTCCAGACTAATTTAGCCTGTGGTTAAGGAATGACTAAGGACAGAGTGCAAAAATTCCTGTGGGAGCTGCAGAGTCACAGAGGGATGGAATTTGGAGGGAAGCCAAATGGGATATAACTCATGCAATGCAATAAAAACACGGTGGCAATGGGGCAACAAGCCATGGGGAAATCCTTGGAAGAGCTCAAGGAAAGCCCTGCCTTTGGGACATGGTTTGGCTCAGCTGCATCATGTCTTGCTTCAGCAGGGCCCTGAAAAACACACTTGAAACCCAACACTCAATCACTTCCCTGAATTAAAGCCTTCTCAGCTCTGTCCCTGAATTCAGGGTGGTTTTTTCTCCCCAGAAATGATGTTTCATTGTGATGCAGCCTCAGATATTTTAATTGTTCTCTCTGGGTTTTTTTCTGCCTTTAATCCCAAAGCTGCATTTCCCCCTCAAGTGCCTTTCATGATGCCCTTAACCTTGGACTCTCATCACTGTCAAGAAAAAAAAGGTATTTCTGGAAAACTGCTTTGTCAGTAAAACCAGAACAGAGCTGTTTTCACAAATACCATGTTCCTCCTGACAAGGACTGACAAGAATTCCTCTCCCTGTGTCTACAGCAGGGAAACCTCTTTTTTTCTATGAATTATGAGGAGCAACATTATCTCACAGAGTGACCCAAATGAGCTGTTATTTGACAAAATATGCCCTTTATTTTTGAGGAAAGGGAGCTCTGTTGGGGCTGGATACATTGAAATTCCCAGCTTATCACTGGTAATTTAATCACAGTGTTGCATTAATTGATCTTGGAGGTGACTGGTGCATGCCATGCAGCTCTCCCAGAGCTCCAGCAACACAGTTGGCTGCTCCTTGATTTATTATTTAGGGCAGGAGAATTCACTTCTGACAATACAAGTTTTTATTCTACTCGAGTTACAGATGCTCTTGTTTGGGAGATACTCAACAATACAGCAAAGGTTTGATCCCTTTTCTCATGAATGATGGAAGAATGCTTGGATTTACTGCCTAAAATTTCCACTTTATTGAGCTGTCAAGTTTTGCTTGGTGGCCTACTACAGAGAGAAAGGCTAAATTTGATTTAAAGGTCAGAGGAGATGTGTGGCACCTACAATCTGCCTTTGGATTGGTTTTGTAACACTAAATAGAGTTTACAAGGAGAGAAAATTGCAACTGGTCAGCATAAGTCATTCCAATCACAGAGTCTTTGAAAAGACAACTCTTCTTTTAACTCCACTGAAAGATAAAGGAAATGGAGACATTAGTGTGTGGCTCTGGGATTTATGAAACACCAAGCAGAGTTCTGGGACTGTAATTTGAACAGCTAAACAAGGGAAAAGCATCAGGAAAATGCTTCTGTTTCTAATGTTAATGCACAGTCACAATTATAAAAAACTTTAATTTGGGGAGACATTTTAATCTGAATTTACTAGAGGTCTAGATAAAGTCTCAACAAAAGGCTCTGACCATGCTCCCAACAGACCTTGTTATTATTTCTGCATCTCTACATCTTTTAATTCACAACCCAAATAAGGTCCCAGAAGAGATTACTTTCTTTTGAAATAATTTTACAGTTGCTGCCAAATATATTATCATTTTAATTAAATATATGAAGTATAACAAGGGCCAAGATATAAATTTCAGGGAGACTAAAGCTTAATTTAATTTCTACGTTGAATATATAAAACTTGTGACATATAAATACTCCTAATATCCTCATTTGCCTCTTAGTACAGTCCTTTATCATGCACATTTCATTAGTCACACAGATAAAAGAAAACAATTACAAACTAACTGTTAAGTCTATATGGAACATTGCTTGTTAAAATTTGGAATGATACTAAGTGGAAACTTCTGTCTCAGAAGGAAAAAAAAATAAAAAGGAATTGGGCAATTTCCCCCTGCCTCATTAAAGAAAATAGAAGTTCACTCATAACAGCACCCAATTCTCTGAAGGTCTCAGACTGGTTTCTGATTTCCTTGCTTGGAAATTTAGAGAATTAGCTTTTCCCTTGAAAATCTTGGATAAGACTAAGCCTTCAAGAGATCTTTCTGTGCTCTTGTTCCTCTCTGTGCTTAAGAAGAACTTTAAAAACCCTGGACAAGACTGAAATCCAATTTTAACTTCACTTTGACACAATTTAATGTACAACCACTTTTCCCATCACTGAAGTAATATTTTCTTAAAAATAAAAAGAAACTAAAAGAAAGATACAGTGATAATCACCCAGGAACTAAGTGATGCTTCAGCTAACTGTGATTAATTTGCTAGGATAGGCAGGAAAATATACAGTGTGCAGATTAGAAGGAAAAAAACCCAGATGGATGATATTTTACTGTTAGTCCCAATAAATTGGAGAGTGCTTATTACATCATGGTTGATAAAAATCACAACAGAACGAGGAGAGGCTTCCTGAAGGCAATTTTTTTAGGACTCAAAGGAGAGAGCTGAGGGTTGAGCTTGTTCTGAAAGAGGAGGAAAATCATCCACCTGTGGCTGAACATCCCAAATGTCTGTGTTTGCAGAGCATTTTCAGGAGGTTTGGCCTCAAGTTTTGGGTGTGACCATCTCTGCCCAGGAGTGGGGCTGGATAACCCTGTGATCCCACTCCAGGCACTCACAGCTCCCCAGGGAAGGGCTCAGAGCCAAGATTAAACATTTGTGAGTTCTTTTTTAGAGTAGCTTTGGGGTCTGCCTGCATTTTTTAGGTTTTCATTAGGTCAGTGAGAAGGGACCTTTCCCTTGGGCAGAGCCACGGGGATCTCAGAAGCTGGTTGTGGTCAGTCCTGCTAAATTCAAACCAAGGAGAAAGGAGATCAAGCCAGATGGTAAATAAGCACTATTTACACTAGAAGACAATATTTGCAAAACTTTTGAAGGCTGATATTCTCACAGCATGAAGGTATAAAATAAGATTGTGAGGCAGCTGCACTCAATGATTAGTAAGCAAAGTTCCATGGTCCACAATCCAAATTTGTTGAAAAACCATTTACCTGTCTATTGCTATTTATTTATTATTGATTATCATTAATTGTAAAGACTCTTGAGTGCTGCAATAGCTGACTGATGAGCTTTCACTTTTCATGGGAGTCATTAGCTTATTCATCCAGATATTGCAAACACTTGGAGATATCATAACTCAGCTGTCATACAGATTATCTAATTATCCAGCATTCACCTAGAAAGAAAAATGCCTCAGACATGAGAACTGTGCCAATAAAAGTGATGATTCACTTTATTTATAATTTGCAGGGACAGAACTTAAACCACAAACTCAGCTGGAAATTCAGGAGCAAAGAGCAGCTGAAATTCAGTGTAGCAACACCCACCCATGTTTTGGGAGGTGCAATGAGCAGACTGTGATTCTCCTTGCAGCCCAAGCACTGGTGCTTCTTTCCAAAGTCAGAGTTTGCACAGAGCTTCTACGGCAGCATCTCAGTGTAAAAGAACAGAGGGGAAATGGGAGTTTTTTCCATTATCTCCTAATTGCCATTGACCAGTTTTAGTCACAAGTGGGGAGTGACTGGAAGTGGAAGGCAACCCCTGCACAGAAATTGGGATTGGGGGCCAGGGTGAGACATGGGGACACACAGATTGCACTCAGGGTTTCAGAGTACAGCACCCCCAGCACTGCTGGGTTTTTCCTTGCCATCCTCTCTGAGCCTGAAGCACATCAATGCCGCTGGTAAATCACCCTGCACACCCAAAGCATCACCTACCTGCTGCAGCCCCTTTGCCTTACCAGGCTGCAAAGCAGCTCTTCCCTTGGGCCTCAGGCTTGGGGAGATGCTCAGGTGAGTTTGGAATCACTTGTGTTGCTCAATTCTCTCATGAGACCTTTGAAACCACGCAGTGGCTTCAGGATCCAAATTAAAATCCTCCTGCACCCCATGTCTGCTCCAAACTAATGCAGACATTGCCTGGATAGGCAACACCTGAAACAGGGGAGGGTTTTTCAACCAGAGGAGCTCAGTCTCTGTGCCTTCACTGATTTGTTTCAGTTAAAAACATTTATGTTATTAAAAACACTCTTTATTGGCAGTTTAATAAGTAACTGCTATAAAGCTTCAGCCAGCAATTGTAAACCAGCAAGATCCCTATCAAACTACTGAAGAAATGAAATAATACATATCAGATTCCCCAGTGACCTCCATAAATCCTTGCTCACCAACAGTGATATTTGTTAACAACAAAATTAACTTGTATTACTTCCTTTCTGTGACTGTGTTTGCCAACATTCATTCTTGAAGCTGCTCAGAGCAACCAGAAGAGATAAATTAGATTAAATTAGGTTTACTGGCCAAGATGTGAAGACACAAACCCAACTGAGGTTTATATTAAGCCATGATTTGAAGAACTTCATATAATTCACTGTGCACTGGAGAGTAATAGAGAGAAGGGAAGGAGCTGCTATCTCTGATGTTAACACAAAATCCTCTGGATATTGCATCCCTGAAGGGTCACCTCCCAGCCTGACATCCTCTGTGGGGAGGAAATACAAGCCCAAATAAAACCTGCTCTTTCATTCAAGGGGTGGCAACAGGACTCTGCAAATGTTATGGACCAGCTGCTGAAGTGGAGACACAGGTGGGGCTCTGAGGTGCCCAACCAGCAGCAAAAATAATGTTCTCTTGGCTCAGATGAGCACAAAAAATGCCCGAGGGCACAGAAGTGTTCCCTGTTTCAAACAGGAGGGCAAGTAAGGGTGAAGGAGGGATCAGAATATGGGAATGGCAGCATCAATCTGTTGTTAATTCCAACTTTGTGAAAGGCCTTTTTCTGTCAAGGTCATGCAGGTGGCAATAGTTATAAATGACTCTTTTTTGGAAGTTTTCTTTCCCTGGGCACTCACAGTTGCCACAGACAGGAATCCTGGGAGAGCCTGGGGTGGTATCACAGCCCTGGAACTGCATCCTGGCAAGGGGCTCATCCAGTGAAAGCCACAGAAACTTCTGGGGTCTCAAAGGTGCCCATGGGGAGGAGGCTCCTGGATTTTACTGTTTGGGGCTGGTTTGCTTCTTTTCTGCTTTTCCCAGTGTTTCTTCATATCTTAGAGCCAAGGAGACAGACTTTAATCCAGCCCCTGTGAACAATAACCTTGTGAAAAATCTGCTAAATAAGGTAAAACAGGGAGATGTGAATCATTTTTATCCCATCAACATTGTCTATAGGCAGCTGGCAATAGGGCTTTGAACATTCTGCCTTGATTCTGGAGTTTTCCTTGACATGTTTGTGCTGTCTATGAAGGGGGGGTGGGATTCAGAGCCTTGGCAGAAATGTAAATTAGTATTTTCCTAACAATTCTTTGGCTCGAATTTATGGGATAAACCAGATGTGAGGATTTCTGAGAGACATCTGTGACAGGTCTGCTCTGCAAAAGCAGAAAAGGGGGGGGGTGGGGAATCAATAAACAGCATTAAAATAAAGAAATCAAAAATAAAATTGTGAAATTATCTCAGAATTTGTCTGATCCATCTCTAAGTAAATTCCAAGCAATGCACCAATATCTTCCAGTGCTCTGCCTGTGCATTAATCAAATGATCTGGGATAAGACAAGAGACCAATTCAAAGTGCAAAAGTAACCAAAGAGATAAAATTTATCTCAGTACAATTTGACTTCCTAGAATTTTGCAGCTGCTCCAGTAAAATTTCTAAGGTTTGTCTGCTGACAGTAACTGTGAAATATCCAGAGGTAAGTGCCATCCCTCTGGGAAAGAAGAGCATGAGACTCATCCTGCTCCCCCTCTGGAGATGTAAATGCTGTGGGGGACTTTGTTTTGGTCCAAAAAAAGGGAAAATCCCTATAGTCTGAGCTGGAGATACATTTGTCATCTTAGCTGAGAATTTTATTGAAGCTTATTCCTAAAACATGACTCCTCAATGGGCAAAGGCAAATTATTAAGTCCTTAATTTTATTGTTGGGTGACTTTTGGCCTGAGATGTGATCTGTGAGAGGAGGAGGTTACTCTTTAAAGAATCAATGGCCAGCTGTCACATGTATTTGTGAGAATCTCATCCTGCAGATAAGGGAAATAAATAAAATCTTGCCTCGTGGAATAAGTCTGGAAGGCAGAGCAAGGAGCACCCAGGCTTTGTTTATAGAAGAAACCTCTGTCTAAAATGAGCAATGCTTGCAAATATTTTTGCTCTACCAGAGCAGGATGCCCATAGAGCTGGATCAAGACTCTTGGTGGGTTTTCCCAGGGCCAATGGCTCAGTTGCTGTTGATGTTTCCACTTCAGAATAATTCTATTCTTACTTTAATTCACATTTGGGAAACAGTCCCCATATGTCTTTATAATCTTAGCTCTGCCTTCCCTAACCTGTTGAAAACTGAAACATTTACACTTTTCTGTAAAATGCTACAACCAGCTCATTCCAAAGGGAATTGACTCAAATAAATCCAGTCAAAAAGTGTTGGTTTAAGAAAACTGCTCTGTTTCTGTTAAATATTGATTTATCGAGTCTATGGTGCTCTATGGTTTTGCATTAGCTTAATACTCACAACTTCCATGTCCCAGCTGCAAAAAACCTCAAAAACCACATCCCAGATTCAGAATTCCCAGCACTGGAACTGCTGTGGCTCCAAATGTTGGCTCAGTATTGTCCTGGCTGTGACAGAGCACCAGGGTTTATGGGGTGAGGATGCTCTGAACTAAGGGAAGGATCAAGTTGCTGCAGTCCCTGCCCTGCATCCCTGGCCCAGGGACTTGACCAGGTTCATATTTCATTGTGAACTTTCGTGGTAACATCAGGCCCAGAGCTGCTCTCAAATGTGAAGCTTCAGAGCCAGGCAATAGTTGTCTGGGAGAGAGAAATGTGAGCTCTATGCTGAGACTGCAAAGCAGCAGCTGCACTTTTAATTAAAACTTCTGTCCCATATATCCTTGTGTGTTTGAGTGTTTCTTTGTTTTTAATGAAATTTTTAGATAAAGGAGTTTTTTAATTATACTTCTGCCTCCTGGTGCTCTCCTTCCTTGTTCATTTTTGCTATCATGACTTTTTTCAATTTATGTTTACAGATTAGGCCATATCAGAGCTTCTGAGTGCATTAAAGGTGATGGCAGCAAAACCCAGCTCTGTTTCTTGATCTATTCAGAAAAAGTCTCTTTACTGAGCCTTCCTCATCCCCTCCTCTCCATACACTCTTTAATTACAGTGACACATATGGATCTTAAGCATATTTGGCAAAGAGTAATGAATGAAGTCTCAGCACTCATCAAGCAAATGCCTCAGCATTTGCATAAGTTAACATTAGTATCAGTTTGTGGATCTGCAGGTTAAAATTAGGGATTTTTCCACTGGGGGAATTTGCCTGGAGCAAGGGTTCATGAAGAGCTGCTGCTCCAAAGGGTTTCCTCCCACAAAGCAGTTTGAGTTTTGGCAGTGCTGAACTCACACTAAAGTCCAGCAGAAGTCAGAGGAATGAAAAGCTTTAGATCCTTGTGAATGTCCAAATATGAGGAGCAGGGAAGCTACAAGAGAAGTGTAATGAGACCTGGAGTCAAAGAAAAAGGTAGATATTTAAGTCACATAAGGAGCAACTGAGGGAGCTGGGGAAGCTCAGCCTGAAGAAAAGATGTTCCAGCTTTAATCTTCATGCAAAACAACTGCTGAGCATAAAAGTGTGTTTACATCCATCATTCCAGCAATGCAAACAAAGCAGAAGCAGTGGAATCGAGAATGAAGGGTTGATTAAGAAGTGACAGCAAAGATTTGTGATAATGAAGGGATGAACAGTGTTTGTTTGGAAAAGTGCCAGTTACTTGCAACTAGTTTTGCAAACTGGGCAGCAGGACACCTGCAGGATGGTGTGGAACAACCCCCCCTGCACTATTTGTAGGGGTTTATGGCTGTGGGCTGGAATAATAAAAGTAGACCTAAAGGCCATGACAGTGTTTGATGTCAAATTGAGATGCTCTAACCACAAACTGCTGTTTCCAATCCTTAAATCCCTGGGTTTCACCAGAACTGCTCCTGTTTGGTGATGGAAATGCCCAGAGTGACCTCTTGGTAGGACTGATAGAGGAAGACCTCAATTCACTGTTTGAGGAATGTTCTCCCACTAAAGAGGACACCCTAAGTTAATCTACCATCCAAATCCCCCTCTTGTGGTGGCTCTGAAATGAATTTAAAGAGTAATAGCAAACTGTTGGTCAGTGGGGAAGCCCCTCTGACTCCCTGCAACGTGGTTCAAGGTGTTCACTCACTGCCAGGAGCTGGGACACACCCCTGGGGACCTGGGTGATGCTGGGCCTGCTGTAAGGGCCCTTTCTCATCCCAAAGTCATGTTCTCAGAGTCAAAATTAGTGCTACAAGGATGTTACAGCAGAGGATATTGGCTTGAGAAGGGGGAATGGTGGGTTTGGGATCCTGTCCCATGAAAGGGCAACCCAGGAGCAAGAAGCCACTTCTCTTCCCAGTGAGCACATCTGCCCATAGAGGAATTTCTTCCGTGGTGAATTCCTCAGTTCTCCTTCAGAGAGATGGATCAACTGAAAGGGATAAGCTGAGGCCACGGCAGGGGCAGAGTGTTTCTGGAATCACACAGCAAACAGACCTGCACACCCTTGTCAGGACACTCCAGTCCCTGCTGATCACAAGCCCAGCTTGCAGTCTTTTAACTAAAACCAAATAACACACATCAAACCCTCAGGAAAAGCACAGAGTCAATGAAACAACTCCCTTATGCTCCTTAAACTCTACAAAATGTACATTTTTATCTGCTAGCTGCAGTATTTAACTATTCCCAAATGCAGGTTGATGACTAATCAATCCCCAGCCAATCAATCTATTGAGTTCAGGAATAACCAGCACCTCACACACTTTGTAAGAGCTATTCTATGACAAGAATTGCAAAACAACCTGCAAGTCTGAACAGGTCCAACGTTTCTCTCTATCACAGACAAATTACACCAACACATTACAAAGGAAGTCTGAAGGTAAAACCATTAAATTACAAAGTTTTTGCTGGTTATATAATTAGGAGCACGAAGAAAAAGC
This sequence comes from Serilophus lunatus, assembly GCA_013399895.1. Classification (NCBI taxonomy): domain Eukaryota; kingdom Metazoa; phylum Chordata; class Aves; order Passeriformes; family Eurylaimidae; genus Serilophus; species Serilophus lunatus. Next base: position 1,382,186 of record VXBA01004385.1, on the reverse strand, counting down.
AGGAGGTGAGAGTGTGAAGGGAAAGTAATAAAAGGAAACCAAATGATTCATTTAATTAAAGGGTTGATTAAACTTGAAGATTTGTTGTACCTCACATTTTTCATTAGCAAACATTTCTATTTAGGGGAATTTTTTTCATTTCCTTTATTGAAGCTTTTACAGATAGAGTGGGCAATTTACAGTGGGTGATTCATGGGCCAAACTCTCCTTCTTTTGAAATCCACAGGAATCTTCACACTGATTAAAAAAGTCAGTCATTACACAAGAAAAAAACCTCTTTTTTTAAAAATGAATTCTCACTTCAGCTACAGTTTTGTCAATCCTAAATGCTTTTATGACAGAACACAAGGTTTTAGGAATATAATTTATTTTTTTTTTCTCTGTGATATTATTCAGATGTAAATGATTTTAGGAGCTACAGGCTGAGATTATAGATTACCTCCCCCATTATTTGTCCAGGTTCTGTGGCATTGTAAACTTGAGGCATAATTATGTTATTGAGGTGTTATGTCTCAGAGGGCCAGTTAATATAACTGTGTCTGCTGCCTTATTAGAACAATATTAGAAATTAATGAGGTTGCATTTAGTTGGTGCCAAGTAATTAAGTACTATTTAATGAAGTGCTAAATATATCCAAAACTTTGAGATTTGGTCTTTTAATAAGAGACTTTTGTTGTGACAGAGAGCAAGAGGAAGAAAGAATCAATGTCGTGTCATGTTTTATGCTCCTGCCATTTAATTTTCAGCCATTAAAAAAGACTAATTTCAGATTTCACTGGAAACTAGAGAAATCTTCAGACTGTGCTGAAACTGCCCCAGAACCTTGGAGACTGCACTCACTCAAAGTTTTAATCAATTAAAACTTAAAAACAGGGTTAAAACTCTGTGTGCACGACCCTGACCCACTCATACAAATGAATTGCTGGGTAAAAAATGAGCCTTTCCTCAGAGGCACCTCTGCATAAAAATGTGAGACATCAAGGCCCAGTTACTAAGTGAATCTTCCCCCAAATCTCTGGTCTGTAAAATTTTGCAGGAAATCTGCATAATAGTGAAGCTATTTATCATTTACAATTTTCTGACAGACACAGCCCCAAGGCTTCTTGGTCCTCAGAGCTCAAAACGGGAGGGAGAGAAAAATCTGCTCCCTGGAATGGTTTAATTCCAGATCTGTGCCCGAGCTTTGCTGGGCAGGAACTGGAAATTCAAAATAATTGATGTATTCCATGCCCTGAACTGTTGTAAATTCTCTACCTGCTCTTGGTTTAATATCTAACATTTAATGCATGTGAGCCACGCAGCAGAAGGTTGGATATGTGGCTAATTCCAGCTGTGGAGACATTGAAACCCCAACAGTTCTGTGCTGATTTGAGAAGAGATCAAGCCTGCTTCAAAATCCTGGCTCCAGAATTTGGGAATAAAATGACTACCTTTCACTGCTTGTTAAAAGGAATGCATCAGTAAAGATTCATCAGTAAATAAAAATTCACAGGTTATTTGTGCAAAAGTACACAAATACCAGAAGATGTAGGGCATGTTTTAAAAGTGTTAAAAAGCACATCAGTTTATTGATGAAAACACTTAAACTCTGTCTCTCTCTGTGCTTCTCTTGGGAGCTTTAAACTCAAATGACTCTGACAAAATATGAAAGCTTCCATTGATTTATTGATAATAGAGAATAAATAAATTTAGAGGGAGAAAGTGTACTTTGAAGCATTATTGTCACTGAGGGACAAACAATATCTTCAGTTTCCAAATATCTGTACAGAAATCTGTTGAAAATCTCTTTTGCATATTCATGGCCATGGTCATTCTAGTGGTGAATATCTACAAGCAAAATTGTTCATTCCCTTTCTGTCCTGGTTCGTTTACAGGAAAAAATTCCCCACTAGTATTTAGCTAAAAGGTTAATATTACAAGTATTCTTCCTGGAATGAAACCAAAAGAATGTTTTTACAAATGTTTGAATAGGTGTACAAAATAAACCAGCAATAGATTCGAGATCATTGGTGATTCTCTGCAATATTTACTATCATATGCTTGGGGTTTTTACCTAATACACAGACTTCTGTTGTGCCTTTTTTTTTTTTTAGGGTTCCTTTGCTACTTTTTCTGGGAACTATTCCTGTTTCCATTGGTCCCCCAGTGCCCACAGGGGCCCTACAGTGCGTGGGGGTATCAAGCCAAGGGGGCAGTTCTGGGATGGGCTGTAGGAAAGCAAAGTCCTCCCACGCACCTGAGGAAGGAGCTGGGACCCGATTTTCAGATGGGAATTCCCAAAGCAACCCAAACACTCCTAATTATTCAGTAAGAGTCCCTGGAGAGCTGCCAGCTCCACTCCTGAGGGAGGAATCTGCAGGAACTGCTCTGCTCCAGCAGTCACTCCTTAAAGCCCCCAAAAAATCACAAACCAGGAAGAAGCAGAGGAACCTCACTGGGAGAGGCATTTTTTGGGACAGCTGCCCAGTTTCCCTGGACAATTGTTGTCCCTGCCATATGACCATGCTGTACAACGTGGCAACTTCTGCAACTCCAGGTGAACATCTGAGGAGTAGAGGCTCAACGAAACATTTTGGCAAAGGCTGGAGAAGATCTGTCTGGATCTTTCTGGATCATCTGGAGATGACCAAGTCCTGACGATTGATCAGTTCTTAGCTTCTGTCTGAAGCTGAAATGAAGTCTTCCTTTGCCCAGGTCTGCTGAGGAATGTAATCAAAGGAAGGTGTCCTCATCTACCACACACTATTGAAGCCAAGCTCCTACAAAATCAACTGGATTACTTCATAGCATTTTAAAATTAGGATCCCTAATATCTTGGAATAACACCAAAGAAGAGCAACAGCCTAAGTCAAGTTGGTTTCAAGTTGTCTTTGATGACTTTGTCACCTTTAAAAATGACTTTTGGTATTGATGTGAATTTGAAAGGATGAAAATGTCTTTAAATTTCTGCCCTTTGATGACATTGTGGCCTCATTTACTTCTCTGTAGATTGATAGTGACAATCTTTACCTTTGAGGGCTACTGATCAAAGAGACATTTTGAGCTGATCCCTATGAAAAGTCATCCCTGCAATCTCTAAAATTTAAGGCTTACTCACCCCAAACCAACCCTGCATTAAATGTCGTATTATTATGATTTATGCAATGCTGGTTTCTTTAGGAATTTCTTGGAAGGAACTTGCATAATGCCCAGTCAAATCCAAGTGTGTCTTAATTCTTAATTTGTATTATTCACAGGCACGTCCTGCTCGTGGGTTAAACTAAAGCAGTGACAACTTCACAGCAGGAGACATTCACTCAGCAGCTGGGGAAAAAAATATCCCAAGCGCCTCCAGAAATCCTTTTTTCTTGTTAAAAAGAAGTTGAAAAAGATTTCTTGTGCTTTTTCATGTGTCTTTGTACTTCCTGAAAAGCTGCACCACCAGATGCTGGAGCTGGAGCTGTACAAGCCCTTCCTTTGCTTATTCCAGTGTTAATGCAGAAGAACCAGGAATAGTTTGAACTGCTTGATTTGTGTTTGCCTTGATGGCAAACAACCAACACAATACCTCGGACTTTTATTTTCCCTTTTTCTCTGTTGCTTTGTTTATTGCTGGAGCATTTTAAAATATTTTTACTGTGGATTCTGTCCTCAATTTAGGGCTTAAAGTAAATATTATGCTCTACACTGCCTCTGAGCTCGTGTTGTAGAACCTATTGGCAGCAGGCTGTGACTTATCGTTCATATTTCACAAATGCTATAAAAAGTCTTACTTAACAGAAAATCATGGTTTCACAGCCTAAAGCTTGTTATTTAAAATCAAATTTTTTTTTTTGGTAAATCAAGCTCATAGTAATAAAAGTTTATCTCCAGTACCTCCATAATTCCCTACACTGGCTGTGCTCTCCAAGTGCTGAATAACAACCTGCCACTGAAATGCCACCCAGCTTTGCCAAATAGGAGGAAAATGCCTCAAAAAGAACTTCTTTTTACTTTCACAGCCTATAAATACAAAACACTGCAGAGATTTATGAGTGCAAAGGCAAAAGAAAAAAGCCCTCTCTAACACTTTGTTGCAACTGAAGGCTTGTTTACAAAAATGTGATTTATGTCTTGGACAACAACTCCCTGGACATAGAATTATTTCACAGCTCTGTCATGCAGATTCACTGCTGCCCATTTTGCCATCACCCATTTAAACAAGACCATCATTCCCCTGGTCTGGACACTTGGGGTGTGATTGAATTGCATTGAATTTCAACCCTGGAAATGAATAATCCAGCTGTGGGGAAAGCTGGGCAGCTTGGCTGATTCAGGAGCTGAGAGGGAAATGGGAACTTCTCAGAGGTGGTTCCTCAGCCTTCGCAGAATATCCTGAGCTGGGAGGGACCCACAGGGATCATGGAGTCCAACCCTCAGCCCTGCACAGGCCCATTCCCAAGGGTCACACCATGTCCCTGGAAGGATCACCCCAACCCTCCTGCAGCTCTGGCAGCCTTGGGGCTGTGCCCAAACCCTGGGGAGCCCGGGCACTGCCCGACCACCCTCTGGCAAAGGAGACCCTTTGCCTGAGAGCCAGCCTAACCCAAAATACTCTTTGGTGGAGATGTGGGACGAGACCATCACATGAGGAGGTGAAGTGTGGAGTAAATCCCCCTGAGAGTTTCCAGGCAGTTTCTTGGAGCCTTTATTTGGCTGGAAGCATTTAGATGTCCCCCAGCTCCAGAGGGAAAGCTGAGCAGCAGCAGCACATCCTGCCCTGGGGCTGAGGACCAGGGCTTGTTCTCCAGCCCAGCATTCCCACACCTCCAGCTGGGCAGCTCCCAGATGGGTTGCACGAGGTTCCAAGCCTTTCCTCCCTCCTCCAGCAAGTACAATTCCTGGTGGCACACAAGTGCCAAGAAGTCATTGGTAGGTACATGTGGCATGGTGTGGCTCTTGGATCCCACAGGGGCACAGTTCCTGCAGAGAGCCAGGACAGTCACAGTGTTGCTCAGGCTTCACATATAAATCCCAGTTACTGGCATTTACCCTCAAAGGAGGGACCTGGCAAAGTTCAGGGTGGGCTCAGTGCCTCTGAACCAGATGGCTTTGGAGAGGCTGTCCAGGAAATCATAGATTTGTATCAAGTGTATTGGAGAGCATGAATGCAAGCCAGGAATCTCAAGTGCCTCTCCATCCTTTGCTCGCTCATCCATCCCATGGGATAAATGCCCTTTCAGTCTAACTCAAGCATGAATTAAAATTCCAAATTACAGTACCATCAATTTGATGTCAACTGCAGGGTTTTATTGGCCTCAAGTAGCATTACAAGGGGGTTTGTTTGGGTTATATTTTACTTTTTTTTTTTTTTTTTCAAAAAAAATGGGAGATTCTGAAAGAGAAGCCTCCAGATTTTTTCTGCATAGGACAAATATAATTATTCCTTAGCACAGAAATCCTGCAAATGAGGATGAAAAGAGCAGCAACAGCTCAGTTTGTGCCAGGGACTGGGCTGTTTGGCACTGAAGCTGCTGCTCCTGGAGAGCTGGGGGCTGGCCCATATCCAGGGGATCAGTGGCCACCAAGTCCCAGCCAATATCTGCCCAGTGCTGTGCCAGGGTCCTCAGCCAGCCTGGGTGATGCCAGAGCAATTTGTGCAGACACTTGCAAAGAGCACAGAAAGCCTCATCACTTCTGCTGGAATCAGAGCTGTTCAGGAAAAGATGGAGCAGGGAGGGGGATTATCAGACAAAAAAGGGCAAGACAGATCATTGGAAATTACTTTGTCTCTAGTTCCTGTTCATGAAAACAGACACTAAACTCTGTTATTTGGGAGCCTCTGACGCCTGAAGGATTTGCCAGGGCAGGATTTCCAGGATAAGGATGGCTGTTATTCCCTTTTAGAGATGGAAAACCAGAAACATGTGCCACAGGGATGCAACCTGACCTTTCCAAGGTACACTGACAGTGATACACATTATAAACCAGTAACCTCCCATAGCCATTAAGATGAAGGTGGTTTTGCTTTGATCAGATGGTGTTCTTGTAGCCATGGCACCAGTGTAGGAACTGGCTTAACTCCTGAAGGTATAAATGTCTTCACTGAAACCAGCTAAGCACATGCAGAAATAAAGTATATTTTGAGGTAGTTTGCTCAGCTGGGGTTCTACATGTGACAGATGGACCACACGTTGAGTTCAGTTGTTTGCAGCATGGCTGTGAGAGGGAACCAGCCCAGAGATGTGTAAGGACACAAGTGAGAGAAGAAGGGGAAGTTCAGGGCTGCCCTGAAGGCAAACAGAGAGAGGAGAGGGGGAAATGCTGGAGATTAACCTGAAAGCAGCTTTTCTCTGACCAGTGTCAGACACACAGCTCAGTTTGGGTCCCCTGCAGGCACCACAGGTCAAGGAGAAGCTGCTCATACCCTCTCACTGCAGGATTCGTGTCCCAGTGGAAGCCCCTTTATCCTGCCCCCAGGCACCAAGTTAACAGGCACTTTCAAAGCAGCCTGGCTGAGCAGTCTGGGGGAAACCAGCCGTCTGGAGAGCTGAGAGCAAGAGAAAACACTGCTCTTACATCAACCAGGCAGTTCTGAGGACACTGTTACTGCCCTGGAGCTGCTACAGCCCCACTCTGCCCATGGCCACCCAAAGGGACAGAGGACATGGCCAAGGAATGAGCACTTGTGCTCTGTTTCAACCTCATTGCAACACCTCTGACACCCCAGGAGCTGCAGCCTGACCAATTCCTGCACTGATTTTAACAGATCCCCAGCCTGAGGGACAAACCACCTCTGAGAGAGGAGAAGGGAAAAGTCCAGAGGCTTTTGTTTTAAGGGCTGTAAGAGTTTTGTCTCTCCAGCACAGATTACAGAGCGATTTCACTGTCTCGGGCTTATATGGGGAATAGAAAATTCAGCTTCAGGTGATTGGGTTTAGATTTCCAAGCTGCTGCTAAAATAGAGGCCAAATACAATGGAACTTTGCTCTCATCTAAGGGCTCTTTGGTGTTTTTCATGAAAAGAGCTCAGTTCAAAGAGGAATGAGCACCTACAACCTAAAATATCTTGGCACATTTGACAACCTCATTGAAAACCTCAGCAGAGAGACCTGTTCTCAATTTTACAGGTGACAATTGAGGCAGAAACTGTGGAGTTGGGAGGATGTTTCTCCCACTGATGTTCCCAACTTCCTTTGAAGGACTCTTCACCCAACAACTTTCCTCATATCCCAGATCAGCAAAGCATTTGGGAACGTGCAGAACTTTAACGCTGAGTTTTCTGATTAATTCTTTGCCAGCTCCTCACAGGTCTCTCTGTCCTAAAAAATACTGATGATCTGGGGCTTGGATTCACACAGAATGTGGCACATGAGTGAGAAAGAAAAAGGGGATGATGGTTTGTTCTTTATTTCTGCTCCTGTTTTGGGGGCATTTGCTGTGTCTTTATTGAAGTGTTCATCAGCACAGCTTTGTCTGCTTTGGCATCTACTGAGATAATGAAGCAAACCTTTGCATAGACCGTGGGAAAGGTGAAGGAAGCACCACCCTAAACGTTCTGCATTGGAAAACCAGGGTCTGGCTGATGCTGTTGTTGGTTGTTCTATCAAAGATTCAGCCATAAGTATCCAAAATGGTGTGTGGGACACGAGGAATTCATTAAGACACTCATTACTTGAATGGTGCCAAGTTCCCAGGTGTCACAGCACAAATGGAGATGTCTCACTAAAAAGACTGCATGGAATCCTTTGCATCCATCACCCTGCCTTCCACTTTTCTCTTTCCTCCCCCTCAATGTTTTGGTTTGTGATCTGCTTCCAAAAACCTTGAATTCTCCAGCTGGGAAAGCACAAAATCGAATTTCAAAGTTAATACCCGAGTCTCACCTTCCTGTATATTTTATTTTCATTTTTAGCTGCAGTGTAATTTTTCCCCTTCTCCCTTGAGAAATTTTGCTTGGAAACAGACCTGAAACTTCACAGCTTTTATTCCCTTTCCCCTGACTGTCCTAATCCTTATAATACATAATTTTGAATTCTTTGTGGTTATTGAACTCCTTCTCTCTTCGTTTTTGAACCCTTTCACTGGCTGAGAATTAGGCTGCAATACTGATGTGGAATAACAGTAAGGAAGGTAATAAATGGTTATCACCCCAAAAACTCACCAAAACAAATCCCTGTATGGCCAGAAAACTGCAAATTTTTGTGGTGGAAAACAGGTGTTAAGAGAAAGCTGAACAGAACAAGCACAAGGACAACAATTTAATGTCTAAGACAAAGATAATGGCAGCAACAAAATATTTAAATTCAATGTCTAAAAGCACGAGAAAGGACTTTGCTCCCTATAAACCACTGATAGCAAAGAAAACTGAGGGATAAATGACATCCTTTTGCTTCTGATATAGATAATTATGGTCATATAAAATTACTCCTCCATTTACAGAAAATGCCTTTCAGTTCTGAGAGATGTGTGTGTCCATTGTACCTCCTTCATCATCAGATGTTATCATTTGAATTGTGATTTCTGGGATTCACTCTATGAACACATTTTTTCCAACTCCATCTCTAAGTAATATCTCCAGAGAGAACTAATTGTGCACACAAAGGTGAGTCTGAGAAAAACTGCTACTAAAAAATCATCCAAAATTCCAGCTCTTCGTGAGTTTTTTCTTTCCCTGTTCACACTCCTATGATGACTTTGTTCATTTCAAACCTCTAAATTTTAACACCTTTATGCCCCATCTCTGCCTTCCCAATATCTTTCTAAAGGAGTGATGTTTCTTATTGGCTAAACTGAGTGAAAGGAACATAAGATTTCAAAACCTGTCCTGTAAAGACACCTTGTCTTCCTTCCCCAGCTCCCTAAGGGATTAAGTTAAGGAATGTGTAATAGAGAAAAAATTAGAGAATGTAGGAATTGGATTTTTTGTGAGATTTCACAGGGTAAAAGCCTTCATCATTTAAAGGAGACCCATCACCACCATCACAGAGTCTTGGCATGACTTTATATCTGGTCAAGGGACTGCCCAGAGATGCTTTATAAGTGGAAAACTCAGAATATTATCAAGATCCATAGAGACAAATTCTTATTCCATGGATTCTCAGCCTTTATATTTTCTGAATGGCACATTCCATAATCGAGGGAGTGGGAGACAGTTGCAAAACATTTTTATTATATAAATAATCTCTAGAATTTCCCATTTTCCTTCACATTTCTTTGATGTTTCCTGGTGGTGAGGGTTTTTCATGGGGGCTCTCAGGCAGATGAATCCTGACTGCTGGTATTTGTAAGTCATATTTAGCAGCTTTGTGTAACAATCATTCCAAAACGTGTTCACATTCTTCCCTTCCCAATCAATAGCTAAAGCAATTGGCAGTAAAAGTCAAATAGGAAATTATGGAAGTAGAAAAGGTAAAATTGCCCTGGAATGCCTCTCTCAAAGTCTGTAAGAGGCTGATTTCATTACAAGTTATTTCCCCAGGTTTGAGCTTTTCTCAGTTGCTGGTGATTGATGTGGCAAATTTTATTTTCACATTTAACATTTCTGTATCAAAATGAATCTGGAGATGCTCCTTACAAGGTTTACCTCCCAATAAACCTGTGTAGACTTCTCCCAAGCTGGCAGGGAGCCTGTCACTTCCAGTTTAGCAGCAGGTTCCCAGGAACACTTAGAAATGCTGTACCCTCGTTTCACACTGATTTCTCTTTGTCTATAACCTTGAAGAAGCTGAAATCCAGGATACTTCTCTCCAACTGGAATGCACAGGTTTCCCTTCCTGTGTTAAGAGCTACAAGTGAGAATAATTAAACATATAGTTAAATTCTGGGGGTGCAACACCTGCAATAAGCCAATGACATTCACAGCTCTGTGTTACTTCTCACCTGTTGTCCTTAATACATAAAACTCTGTTCAACAAAGTGTGGCAATTATTGAACCAGTCTGGACACACTAAAATATCACTTAGACCCCCAAACAACATCAACTCCTTGTTTTCAACTCCTGACAGAAGATCTTGTCTGTGCTGAAACCACCATTCACCAAAACCTTCCAACATTGCAAAGGAAAATAAAGCAAAGGAACATTTGGTCTCATTGCAAGATTTTTTTTAATCTCTTCAGCCTGGAGATTTCCATAAAGAAAGTTAGGATTTTACCCTGAAAGCTGATATTTTCTCTTTAAAAATCCCAACCAACCAACAAACAAACCCAACAATATTTACTTGGAAACTGAACTGTTTTTGGAAAAAATAAGGATATCAGCAAAAGCAGAAATCCTGACCACAGCCATTTCTTCTGGCTGCACATCACTTTGCACAGAGTGAGGCAGGTGAAGGACAGAAGGAATGTTAGAGATCAGAGAAGGATTCATCCAAGTGGTTGTGAGCTTTTGCAGAACTATCTGCATGCAGAGCCACCTGGAAAGGGCCAGGATAATTTCAAGAATGCAATTTTTTTTCAGTCTGGTATTTTGGAAAAGCAGCTGCAACCTTGGCTCATTACAGAAGAGTCTTCCTGCACCCTCCTTGCCCTGCTCAGAGCACCTCAGAAAGGCAGAAAAGCTCTTGGTCCAAAAGTTTAAGCAACTCCTCATGAAATATATGGGAACATTTCTGTGTAGAAGCAAATCTTGTGCAGATAAAAACATGCAAGTATTTGCTTGGACAAGGCAAGAGTGAAAACTGCAATTGAAGACACCAAGCTGAGAGAGCACAGGGAACTTTAGATGCAGCCATGGCATCCAGAGCCCTGAAAATGCAGGCCATGTTTCAAGCAGTAGCTGTAGTTCCTCTATTACATAGCTGAAAAACACAACTAATTTAGATCTGTCATTGTAAAATGATAATTTGAAAACAGAGAATTTAAAACTCCTATTATCTGATCTATCCTCAGCAGCCTTTACACCAAAGGGGAATATTCATATTCACCTTTGAGAGGTGTATTGCTCATTCCTGAAGATAAAAGCAAAAACCTGTCTTCATAAAGTTGGCAACATAACCCAACATGGGGGAAATGGGGTTTTAAATCAGAAGTGCTGCAGTTTTCATGGTTAATGCAAGTCTTAAAACTTGATTTAGGTACCACAAGCCTGTGTTACTGCAACAGACTTTGCTCTAAGGTAGATTTTGTTTGACTAGGGGCTTGTAGCTTTAAACAACAACAACTAAAATGTATTTGATGTTTGAAAACACACACACTTGCTCTCTGTATTGACTTTTCTAATCTGCCAAGCTGAGACTATTGAACCTGTCAATGAACTCATGCAATGATTATAGACAGGAACACAGTGACTTTAGTTTGAAAATATACAGGAAATGCTCTTCTGGTAACTAAAGATCAATCCTGTTCAATTATTTAATGCACTGATAGTACAGACAGTACAATTGTGAGGAAGAGATGAGGAAAGATCTAGATGTGATTATCAAGCACAGACTGAAGCTCACACTCATTGGGCAGCTTTGAACACTTTTTAGAGATCACACTCAGACCTTTAACTGGTGGCAGAACCAGCTTCCAGCCAGGTTAGTGTCAAAAACTCCCCAAAAAGAGGAGCCAGGAGCTCACTCTCTGTGGTGCTCATGCTCCTGACACTCTCCCTGTTCTCCAGCACTGGATTGTGTATGGAATCTGCACCATGAGATCACTGCAAACAGCTCTTGAATAAAACACAAACCCCCAACAAAGCCTTGCAGCATTTTCTACAAGGAATCAGACTCACCCTGGGAATTCATCCCACTGTAAAACCTTCATCACTGAAAACGTCTTAAGGATTATCACTGTTTCTCCATTGATATTTTTTTTTTTTTTTATCCCTGAAATGTTGTGGCTGAGGTCTGGAACAGACTTTTTCTCTCCCTTGGTTATCAGCAGCTACAAATTGTGTAATTCATGCCTGTGCAGTGAATAAATATGATGGTGTTGAACAGTAAATTGCAGTTAGGAATCAATACATTATATCCCAGAGTGTTTATGGAGAACGTTTCCATCCCCTCTGTAGTGATGTAACGTGGCTCTATTTCCCCTCCTTGCTCAGATTTACTGTGTTTGCTGGCAGTTCATTATGGGCAACAGTTCTGCTGGAATTTGCTAAAGAAAAAGCCCAGGACTTTCTTTTCTCTGGTGTTGTTTTTCTGAGCTGCTTTCACTGAAATCCCAGGGTCAACAGTTTGAATACAGTCAGAGATGTCAGTAATCTCTGTCTAGAGACCACCAGTGTCCTTCCTATTAAAGCACAACAGCCACACAATTGATTGATCAGTTAAGGAGGGAAAAAAATCAGTCTTGTAGTTCACTCAATCTAACTTTTTTGATAAATACTTCAGAAAGACTTAAAATACAAGGAAATCATTTTCTAGCTCAGAATCTTCCCATGCCAATGCATTATTCTGTCAGCTATTACAAGGATAACTGTGACTTTTTATTTTAGAAGAACACATTGAAAGCACAATTTAAATTGGTGTCACGGGATAAATATAGATTGGACAGAGCAACTGGATGAAAATAAATCAAAAAGTGCTTTGTCATAGTACTTGATCTTAGCAAATAGATACTTCTCTTTGTAATACATCTTTTGAATGCTGTTTCATATTAAATGATAATACAGAAAGAAAAGATAGAGTATGTCAAAAAAGATGATGTAGTCATGAAGCCCTGCCCTGAAATGACTGTGAATTCTGCAGGTTTTTTCAGTAAAATCAGGTCTATCAGAGCTAATCCTATGTGTGATGTAGGGAAAAAAAATTCTAACTACAGTTGAGCTCAATCACCTGCCTTTCTAATGGAAAAGTAATCCAGTTTTGTCAGGGCCAAAAAAAAAAAAATTGAGAAAAGATTTTGACAAATAATGATAGTAAGTTAGGCAAGAGATGATGAATGCAGTGCTTTGTGTCTAATTGTCTGCCTGGAGTACAAACCCTTTCTTTCAGGAATAAAATGCTATGATAGCTGCCAAGTAGAAAATCTATCAGTGCAGAGCATCCCCCAGAAACTTCCATTTTAAGTCTTCCAAACCTTCCGAAATAACTGTCAGGTTAAATGAATTATTAGCCTCAAGACAAGAAAGTTCTTTGCCTTTATTACTCAAAAGAACTATTTCATCTGGTTTAGACTTATGTTTGTGTTATGTGGTTTTGTGGGTACCTGCTTTATCTCTGTCACACTGAATTATTAATTTAAAATCTAAACACTTCCTTTTGGTTATTGTGCTTTTTTCCCCTCACAGAATTTTTCACTCAAAGTGATTTTCAGTTGCATCCTGACTTCAAACAATTTAGGTGAAATATGAGCAAGATTAAATATCGGTTCTGCTTTAAATCTAGGGTTGGCATTTGTAACCTTAACACACTAATGGAATTGGCAGCTTCTTGTCACAGCAATCTCTGCTTCAGATCACTAATTAATTATCGGATCTTCATTGACTTGCAGGACAGAAGATGACTCAAAATCACTGCAGTGGCTTGTGCTGAAAGGATTGTGTAGGAATTTGATTTCTTGAAGTTGCTGCCCAAGAACTAACTCAGCACCTGCAGTTTTGGAGTCAAATGGCCAGAATTAGTAAAAGAATTCAATGCCTGTTACTAAAGCTCTGCAGGACTTGACACTGAGCTCGCCCCAAACCTAAGCAAGACTCGTGGACCCCTTACACGGACAGGGAAGGTGCTTCCAAAGGACCCCTCCAAACCCCTGCAACTGGGCAAACCGAACTGAAACACCAAACTGAATCCAGACCTCTGGATAGATCAACTGGTTGGAGAGATTTATATCCCAATTGTGTCCAGAGGTTTCTGCTAGATCTGTCATATTAAAACCCACCATTTCTCAATGGAATCCTGCAGGAAGCAGGAGGTTTGTTCATCCATAACCACTCAAATAACACCAACCTGCATTTTACACACCCACAGATAGAAGGTATTCAGCATGAAAACATTGATTATTTGCTGTGTCCCTTGCACATGTGCCCTGTCCTGATTTTCTCTGCAAAGACAAGTGACCCTGCACATTAAAAACAGATTGGAGCAGCATGGAACCCTCCTCTGGACAACTCTTCCTTCCCTGGCTCAGTGACAAACCCCCTGACACTCGCTCTCTTTCCTTCTTTCTATTTGTTTTCAAGTGCAAACTTTTTCTGCCACTGTTTCTGCTAAGCTTGCAAGCCTTTCAAACAATTCCATTTTCAAGAATTCACTAAATAATATCTAATGTCTTAAAACTTTTATGGCACTTCAGGTTTGCAAGTCGGGAGAGTTTTTACAGCCTCTGAGGCAGCCACAAATCAGAGAATTCATTATACAGCAAAATACACTCTCAAATTGAGATTGTTCTTAAAAACAAGCCTATTTTTTCCCGCAATGATAGTTGCAAAATAACTGGAGGTTTAAAGCCAAATGGATTCCTTCACCTATGAAATAAGAAATGTCTGTGTTAAATCATGTTCCAGACAGACAGAGCAGTGCAGAAGGAGTTCCCACTGCCCTCTTTCATCAAAGTAACCAGGCCAAAATTAATTTTTAATCAGTTAGGGAGTGGCTGGAAAGGTTTAGCTCAGTGCAGGTCAGGTTTGGGCACGACTGCAAATGTTCCTGGGTGACTCTTGCTATTCCTTTAGTAAAGTGTTCAGTAGAGAAAGAGTTTTGTTTTTCTCCCCCCCCCCCAATCTTTAGTTAAGGGTGGGGAAGATGCACCCATGGTCTGAAATATCAAAAGCAGAGTTCAATCACTAAAAAGCTGAAGAAATATAAATGGAAATGAAAAATAAGCCCAGACTTAATGCTGTTGGCTGCTCCCTCTTATCTTGTGCAGGATCAGGAAGAGGGTGATTGCATTTCTGTGCTCCAGCCGAGCTGGTTCCAGTAAATAACCACAGCCAGAGGAAGGCACTGGGAATGCCAGTTATTTTGGGCAGAGGCAGAATGATGAGCAGATGTCGTGTGGCAAAGCAAACTGATAACATCTCATTATTTTACTTTATAACAGAAACTGAAATAAGTTCTGGTTTTCTATAAAGTAAGCCCAGGAAATATCATAGAATCATGGAACGGTTTGGGTTGGAAGGGATTTTAAAGTTCATCTCATCCCACCCCCTGCCCTGGGCAGGGACACCTCCCACTGTCCCAGGGGGCTCCAACCTGGCCTGGGACACTCCCAGGGATGGGGCAGCCACAGCTTCTCTGGGCACCCTGTGCCAGGGCCTGCCCCCCCTCCCAGGGAAGGATCCTTCCATATATCCAATCTAACCTTACTCTCTTTCACTTGGAAGACATCCCCCCCTGCCCTGTCACTGGTGCTCCTGTAAAGCATGGCACATTTCAGCAGGACACTCTCTGGGCTTCTTTGGTGTTGCTCTTTCCCTTGAAGATTTCTATTATGATAGAACAACACAACTGTTGTCTTGTATCTAAGAAAATGCTTTTGTGGCAGTAAAGGTTTTCCTGACTCCCACAGAATCCCTGTGCTGTTCTTTGCACCTTTTCCATCTTGTTAATGCCCATGTTCTTCTGTCTTTCTTTCAAAGAGAAATTGGCATCTATCAATTATGCAAGAAATACCAAGACTAGTTTTTAAGGTTAATTCTTTCCTCTTGATTTTGCAGCTGCTGCAAAGAAAACAATATTGTGTCTTCTTCATTACTATATACTGAACACAGACTGATTGCTTTTGGCAAAACCACATTAGCACTATCTCACTACATTACTGTAGTGCCTACATTACAGGAGCTCTACTGCCATTAAGAAAGAGGAGAAAACATAGTAATTTGGTTTAAATTAGGGTAGGAGACAAAAACACTTCATGTTGCTCTTACCAGCTTAATCTTGTTCCCTGGGAAATTTTCCTTCCATTTCTGCTAAAGACAAATTGAGCTTTCTTACTCCTTTACTAAGTCCTCAATAATCAAAAGTTTAAATAACAGAATTGTTAAGTAACACATGATGAACTGAATAATTTACTTACTGGAGGGCTTCCTAAGCCGAGCTTTTCCTGTCTGAAGATTAAGGGCTGTCACTGTACTTCAAAATCTGTTGCTTTTCAAGCTTTCCCATGCCAGGAATACATTTGGTTCATCTAAGTGACTGTAAATGCTGAGCTTTAATTGCTTGCTGGAAAGTCTGCATAATAAATCTACAACCCAGATTCGTTATTTAAAGAACTTCCTGAATATCTTTATTAAGAAAAAAAGAACAAACCTCAAAACCTCATTTAATCTCATGGCTTTAATTCTTTATATACTCCATAAGAAAAAAAAAATCAGTTATCTCTGTTGCCTTCCGTTCTTCTTTATTATTCTCTACAGCAGCTCTTAGAAAAATTAGATGTATGGGTTTCATTTTAAACACAAGAAAATTATTTTGTATTTATGACTCATCTATTTGGGACCAATCACAAAAAAAGGAAGGAAGAACTGGAATTTAAAACCATTCTATGAAGTAGGGAGTTCAAAATATTTTCTAATAATTGTTTCTTGCAAACGAAGTGTTTGTGACAGGAACACTGGAAAGTCTGTATTGCAACTCTCAGGGAACTGCTCCAGAGAAGACACAATGGGACTAAAGTTTAAGGAAGTGGAAGAAGTTATTTAGGAAACCAAGGACCTGTGAATCCAACTTTAGGAAAGGTTTAGAACAAACTTTTAAAGAGAAAGAATAATATGCCAGGACTGTGTTTAATAAGGGGAAGAGAGACAAACTCAGGGTCGTGCCCATGGAATGACCCCGAGCACACACAGAGGTGACAGGGAAGGGTCAAAGGCTGAGTCAGGCACCCAAGGGCACAGTGCTGTTCTGACTGTAGTGTCACCACAAACAAGCCACCAGAAGAAGGACTTGCAGGGGTTACAAGGCCCCAAGAAGGGCTGTGAGCCAACCCTAGAGGTGTGACTTGAGCACAGGAATGACTCAGAGAGGCAGAATGGTAGAAAGCACATGGGATTGCTTTTCCATATCTTTTTTAGACAATGACCTGTTGCTTCTCTGAGCAGAAAATAATTTAGGTAGAACCTTGGCCTCCTGCTTGCATCCTGTGCTGCAGCCCTCCTTCCTCCAGCATACACACAGTTTAGTACTCAGAAAATTGCAGAAGAATTCCTTGAATTTGGCCTCATCTTTCCCAGACACCTGTAGAAATGTAGCTCCTGCTGTTGAGCACAAGATGGATTACAGCAATATGCCTTGGGCTCATCTCTCAGGGGCTGTTGGTAAACTACAAGTAAAATGTTGCTGTCAAACACCTGACATGTACAAAGTACCCCGAGCCCAGCTTTGTCAGCTTTATGTTGACTGGCTGCTAAAGAATGACAAGAGAACAGCTAATGTCCCCAAGAAGCAGACCTAGGAATTAGAAGGCACCAGGATCACAAAGATCATATTTCTCTTTGCCGTAACTCCCCTTCCCTGCAACTCCCCTGCCCTGCACATCGTCCTGGGAAGGTCTTCATGGAATCATTGAAGTTGGAAAAGACCTCCAAGATCACTGAGTCCAAGCTGTGCCTGATCCCCACCTTGTCCCCCAGCCCAGAGCACTGAGTGCCACGGCCAGTCCTTCCTTGGACACCTCCAGGTGACTCCAAAGCCCCTTCCAAAACCTGATCACTCTCTCGGTGAAGAAATTCCTCCCCTCTGCATCAGTTTAACTCCAAAATGCAGCAGCACTGGATGGCAGATAAAAGGCTGGCTTTTAATTTACTTGGTTAATCAGAAATACAATGAGGAGAGGAGGATAGATTTTTTAATTAGTTCATTTCATCACAAATGTGATTTCAGAGATGCAGATCATAAAAATGTATTCACTGAGGTGAATTAATACCCCCTTACACACTCCAATAGGATCACCAGAGCAAATTGTTATATTTAGTTTGCAGATCTGAGCCTGTCCAGGATTTCTCCTACTCCTGATTCTGGTCCCGATCCATCCTGGAATTTCACTCATTCCCATTTCTGGCCCCAATCCAATCTATGTTTTTCCCCATTCCACATCCCGAGTCCTGATCCAGTCTGGATTGTCCCCCTTCTATATTTTGTCCCTGACCCATTCTGGTTTCCCCCCATTCCATATTCTGCCCATAATTCAGTCCGTGTTTTCCCTCATTCCATATTTTGGAAAAAATCCAGTCCGTGTTTTCCCACATTCCATATTCTGGGAAAAAATCCAGTCCAGGTTTTCCCCCATTCCGTGTTTTGGGAACAATCCCGTCCGGGTTTTGCCGGGTTTGCCCCTAATTAATGAGCTTGGATTTGGAGCGCTGTTGGCCTGGGAGGGAGATGGATCTGATCCACATCCCTATTTCCCTCGGACCAGAGGGGCTGTCAACTACAAGGAATAGTTGTGATGAGTCTTGTCTGCCAGCACCCTGTAGAATTCCTAAAATTTTGGGAATCCCACTCTCAAACACCTGCAAGAAGGCAGTTTCCCACCTGGAAGGAGTCTGAGAAGGAGAAAACTTCAACAGAGGAACAGAAAAAGCAGCTTCCTCAGCTTCAATCATTGCTTAACTCCCATCATTTTTGAGATATGCTGGCTCAGAAAGCATCACAGCAGGAGTTTAAGGGGGAAAAGCTGCTTCAGTCCAAACTCTTGTTTGTGGAAATATGGAAAGGGCTCCTCCACCTGTGTTTGTCTGTTGGTTCTGGGTATGGTAGTTCACCTGAAAACGCAGGTAAAAAGCTTTTGGGATCCTTCCTCCCCTATCATCAATACTGCTGGAAGGCAGCAGCCAAGGATCAAAGTGTGGAGACACAACTCCAAGAGCTCAATCCTCAAAAACTCAGAGGGAAGGAGCCTGGTTATTCCTGATATTCATAGAGAGAACAGCCCCAAAAACATGGTTACAAATAAAATCCCCATGGGAAAGCTGATTAATATTCTGTTGATACCTAAAGTATGGAACATAGAGTGAAGGATTTTGAGAATAAACAAAAGGTAGTTTTTCCTCCTGCAACTTTCTCTCGTTGCATTCTTAATTCCAGCTCTGAGTTTAATCCTGCTAAATCCTCACTTACACGAGTAAATCTTTAGTTGTGCTGTCAAGCAACACCATGGAATCAAATTAGTGCTTTGATGACAGAGATCTGAGAGACACCAAAAGCAGGAGCTGCTGTCTGTGTTTCCCCCTTTCTGTGACTCGCCCCTCCAAAGAGCAAAATGGTGCTTTAGTAAAAAGATCAGCTGGTAGCAACGTCTGCCTTGGCTTTGGAAACTGGAATGAGCTGAGGACCAAAATATCTTTGGAAACTGGAATGAGCTGAGGACCAAAATATCTGTCCTGAGCCTTCAGCTGCTGCTCTTCAGATGCTCTCAGGGTCAGGAACTCCCAAGGTTGTGCCTCTCCCTGTGTCCCAGCGTTCGGGATTTACCTGTCCCCTGCTCCTCTTCTGTAGTGTGCAAGAGGAGAAAGCATGGAATAAATAATGAAAATAATTTTAATAATTAAATTAAATCGCCAGTGGCCATTATTTCAGAAGAATTGGGCTTAAAACTCTTTGTGGGCAAACTAATTTCACAGAAATTCGAGAAGCCCGTCCCTCAACGAGCCTGGAGCTCCTGCAGGAGGCAGCAGTTTCCTTATCACCTCTGCCAGGGGAGGAGCTGCTGGTGTCCCTTGGGTGATGGAGCTGGGCTGAAGGACTCTCCCTAAATTCCATTTATTCTGGGAGGAAATTCTGAACTCTTTTCGACTTTTTGCTGTGCTGGGGATGTTCAAACCCAGAACACATCTCCCCAACTTCACTCCCACCCTCCAAATTAGAGGATTTCACTTGAATCACAAAGTGGACAAGCCCACAGAGGGTTTCTTCTCACCAACATGCAGCTCTGGAGAGGTTTGAAAAATCAGCCTGAAAGGAATTTTGAATGCACTCGTTGTTTTTCTGAGCCCAGGCTGGATGTGAGCAGGGAAGGCAGGTATGAAAGGCTTCCCAGGGGCTGCTGAGCTGCCTGTCTGTGGATTTTCAGGGTCAGGGCTCCAGAGTGGAAGTGCTGGAACAACAAAACCTGCTCACACAGCGACAGCAGCTCACCACCACCTTTATTTTATCCCTGTGCAGGCAGCAGGGATGATGAGTTTCATGGATCAATCACTACAGGCTGATGCTCTTCCATAAAGCAGATTATCTCTGTGTTGTCAAAGGAAAAGTGAGCTTTTTTAAATCTTTTTTATTTTTTATTTTTTTTTAAAGCACAGAACCAGAGACAGAGCAAAGGTTTTGTTCCAGTGTGTTGCACTGGAATAGAATATCCCAGATCTCGTGCAAAGCCAGGACAATGCTCAGGGGATTGTGATGAGGGGCTGATTCAGCTCCCTGAGCATCAGGTTCCAGTTGGTGCTGCATCACAAGCTCGAGTATCACACATCCTGAAATTATCCCTGAGCAAATACAAATGGGGACATGCTTGTGCTGTTCTCTGAAGGCTCAAAATAAGGCATGTTTTAAATGCCTAATTTAGCAGAAAATATTACAAATAAAAGAGGCAGAAAAAAGAAATGAAATGTAACTTCGTGCTGCAGGAGTTGGGGATGGGACACACCAGGGCTGGTGCTGCCAAAGGAGCAGCAGTGGTGACAGGAGACACAAAGCAATTGGAGGGGCAGATTAAAATAAAATAAAATAAATAAAATAATGAAATAAAATAAAATAAAATAAACAAAAAACCTAACAAACCCACAAGATGGGAATGTTTGATGATACTGAGAATATCAAGACCTGCCTCTGGAAGCTCTGCCAAGGTATTGCAGTGGCTGCACCAGAAATCCAGTGGAGTCTTTCCAGAGTGAGGTGGTTTTTGTGGTTAAAGGGTCTCCTGGCCCTTTATCTACACTATCATTTCATGGGCTGCCTTCACTGGGGACCAATTTTCAAACTGTTGGACTGCAGGGGTTGCCTGAAGCTCTAGAGGAGGAAGAACATCCGGGCTCTGAGCAGTGTCACACATCCAGGAGCTGTGATGGGGATTTATCCAAGTACTTATTAAATTAATAACTATTGCAAATAGCCCCAGGAAGGACCCACTGCAATAGCAGGGGATCAGGATGCCCAGGAAAGTAATTCAGGGCTGTGATAATCAGCAGCTCAACTGTTCTAACTTTAGCAAGAAGTACAAGGCATGCCAAGGAATTTGAATGGCCACAAGAATGACCATGGAAAATTCTGCTGTATTTAGGAAACAGTGGGAACTCCTCAGCATCAAGGGTAAGCAGGTGAAGTTACTTATTACCTGTGCCAGCTGAGGGCTCTGTCCCTTCCAGCTGCTGTGCCATCCCATGGTCATTCCATGGTGGGGGTGTCTGGTACCCCCAAACCAGACCCTGCAACCCCCCAGCCGTGCTGAGAGGGGCACTGAGCTGCCCCCTGGCCTCTCTGCTGCTTCCACCTGCTGCCTGTGCAACTCCAAACTTCGAATTTCATGTTTTTCTTCTCTTTTTTTTTTTTTTCCCCTCCTGTGTTAATTTTTAGTCTCAGGTTCAGCTCAGCAAACCATTAAACGTGAAACAAATGGAGCCGAGTGACAAATTGAGATGTGCCTCAGGCAGCCAACGTGTTTCTTTTTTAACTCCCATCTGCTGAGCAAAGAAAGTGCCTTTGCTACAAACAGCTTTTCACTCCTGCTGAGGAAGAGGAGGGAGACACTGTGGGTCTCAAATCTAATGCTCAGGCTTTTGGTTGATTTGGGAGATACATGAAAAGGGGGAAGTAACTCATCAAAATTTCAATGATATGTCTGGAAAAGTGGCTTGGATGAGGGTATCCACTTTCCCATCAAAGATGCTGGAATTAAAAGGAGGGTGGTCAGAAATTTCTGCTCTATATTCTTGAGCTGACCATCCCTGGGGGTGTTTGAGGGATGACTGGACGTGGCACTCAGTGCTCTGCTCTGGTTGACAAGGTGTTGATCAGTCAAAGGTTGGGCTCAATCTAAACCTTCGTGATTCTGTGATTCTATTTTTCTATTCTGTCTTAACCTACAGGATTCTGTGAAATTCGGGAGTTCAGTGCAATCATTTTATAAATCTGTAAGTTGAAAAAATAAGTACATCAGATTTAATAAGAAATTGACTTTTTTTCCTCTTAAAATGACTCTGCAGAGCTGAATTTTAGGTTGAAAAGTTATAAAAATGTAGTTCAGGGTTGTGCTGCAGTTGAGGTTAAAGTTACAGAAGTGGAAAACTTGTTTAGTGCCCAAAAGTCTCTTCTTGCACAGAGACTTGATACAAGTTTAGTTCAGGCAAAGAACTTGTTAATGAAACATTCTTCTCTCAAACACCATAGTCCAGAATTGCAGAAAGAGACAAAGATGAACAACAGAGCAAATGGGAGAAAATTTCACTTTTCCTTTAAGTTTTATTCCTTGGGCAGGACTTCATTGTGCCCTTCCACATCCCTGAGAAACAGTGCAGATTTCCCAGCCAAGAAATCCAAATTTGACCTCTGTGGCACCTGGATGTTGTGAATTCAGATACTCCTCCTGGAAAAAATATCTTTACACCCATTCCTTGAGTTGTAAACTGAAGTTCAAATACTTGGCCACAGCAACACTGAGTATTTCCAGTGTCAAAGTATTACAATTATAACAGAAAGGAAAAACACACTGGAGAGAACAACAACAACAACAACACCTGGAAAATACACAGAAATTCACTGCACAATTAGTACTTTTGACTTCTTTCCTAATGTATCATCAACTTTTTCCTCACTAACTTGTAATAGTTACTCACTGACTGGGCAAAATCCACTCCAGTATTTTCCAAGTGTTCCCATCTGAGGACAGCACTATGGAGAGACAAATATTATTGTTTTCAGCATAACCCTTTATGATATACAATTATTAAAACCCTTTCTATATGTTGAATTGAGGCACATTTTGTTGTCTGGGTAGGGAAAAATATTGTTCAGAGCAACATCAGCTCTACTGGTTGTGCTGAAATATTAAAAAGTATAAATTATTTATATAGAGGCAAACACAGAAGAGCAATGAGTTCTTCAGAACACTACATATATAAATTATATACAGTGCTTGAGCCAAGAAGTTGAATTTGTTGGAAAACATCCACCTGAACTCGCTTCATTTCATTTTTTTTCTTTGTAAAAATCAATGTTTAGAACAATAATATTGGAAATTTACTCAAGGCTTTGAAAGGGGGGGGGAAAAAAGGTCTCATCAACTACAAACATCGTGTCCCACTCACTACAACAAAAGCAATTACATTTATTGAAGATGAAGATGTGCCCTGAACAAAAAGAGACACCAGATTTTTATTGGAGCAATAAAGACCTTCATCAAATAAATTCCAAGATATTATTTCAACATTTGAGTTCTGAGCATACTCTGCAGAACAGCTGCAGAGCAAAGTGTCACCACAGGAAACTCCCAGCTCTTCATGACTCTTAGTGAAGGTTTTATTTCATTATATTGCAGAAAACCAAGCACTGCTTTAACAGCATATTTCCTTAATCTAAAAAAATTCATAATAATAATAATATAACCTTCAAAAGCTTTCCTAACAGCATGGTTTGTTCCACATAATGAGTGGTCTCTCTTGTATTATTTCAGGTTTTTATCTCTTCAGGTTTTTCTGCTGAGACTTCTTGGAGATCAAAGCTACAGTTGAATTTTATTTTCCATTGGGCAGCATAAATTATCACATATAAACTCGCAGCAGGGAAATAAATATCCCCTCACCTTAAGAGCTCATTTATTGTTCTGGACCTGTCACACTTGATTAAAATACAGAGTTTGCCTCCCAGGCTGAAATTAGCTTTTCATTGGAAGTGACACAAAAAACCAGCAGCTCGTTTGTTTCAATATTTCCATTATGGCCAATTAGCACTTAATTGGGACCCGTAATTCAGGCTGTTTGGACGGCACAGTCCCCTCCCTGCACAGCTCCAGCCTTGCCCTGGGAGACAAGTTGTGACAGTCATGGGATGGTGCTGCAAGAACTGGCAAATCCTGGAAATCCTGGGAAGAGAGAGGGACAGGAAAACATGCTCCAAGCTGGAAATTCCCTTGCAGAGGGACTACAGGATAAGGGGGAATGGCTTCAAACTGACAGATTTACACTAATGCAGTGGCAAATCACACTAAAGAGAGTTCCTAACATTAAACCCTCCAATCCATTGCCTTCTTGAATATGGATTTTAGTTTTCTCTTAAAAAAATATTCTTTCTAGGTAGAAAAATATTATACATAGCTCAGAACTGGAGAATGCCAGGAAAAAAAGCCAACAGCACCAAAGCTGACTCACTCTTCTCTGGGAATCCAGCAGGAATAATCACCTGCCCAGCCTGGGCTCCTCCCAGCACAGGCACACACACGTTTTCCTGCAGAAAACAACCATTTCTCTGGCTCTGTTCATGTTCAGGTGGGAGCTGTGGGAGGCTCTGTGTGCTGCTCAGCCCCTGGGCAGGGCACTGAGACAAAGAGACTTTCAGAGAATGCCTCAGTCACCAAGTTCTGTCAGTGATGCACCTGCAGCCACATTATTTTCTCTCATTCTCTCTCTTTTCTCTCTCCATTAGCTCTGGACATGTTTTCAAAGAGACAATTGAGGAAAAAGTATTTGCAGTACACTTATTGTGAAGCACTTGGCATTCTCTGTTTCTCTCTCTTTAAAGGTAATATGCCTTTTTATGACAGAGGAAACTTCTGAGTCTCCTCAAATGATAAAATCAGATCATTTCCATGTGGGAATTGCCAGCTGGAGAGGAGAAGACATACGCTCGTGTTCAAGAAAAGTTTCACATGACGTTAAAAGAAACCATCTGCTTTTTCTTTTTTGTTCTTGTTTAAGAACAGCTTGTGTTTGCAGATCACAATTCAACACGTGACAATAACCTACAGGACTTGGTGAAGCATGGATCTTGTTTTCCTGGGCTCACAAAAAAGCATAAAAGATTGGGAAGGAGATATTTACTTGTGATCACTGGCTTTGTGTGCCTGGTTATGTTTTTCACAAGGGCTGTAAAATCCAGCTGATGGGTAGAAAATGTAATGCAAGGCACAGAAACTCATTCATACCTCACACTCAGGTAGAGCTGAGGTTTTCTTTCTCCAGTGCATATTCAGCCTGTTTCTGATTACAAGAGGCAAACAAATGATTCATCTGCTCAGGGTGGCCACTGAAGTTTTAACAGCGTGAGGAACTTCAATTGTTCTGGTGATAAAAAGATCCCTGTCAGCCCCAGAGCTGCTCCAAGGAACTCCCCGCAGCCCTTTCTAAAGAGCATTTCATCAGCTGCCTCTGGCAGTGAGCGATTCTCTCCCAGGCTGGCAGGAACTGGAGGTGAGGAGAGTGGAATATTGCAGATATCCCACCCACCAGCCCGTTCAGTTGTTTGCTCCTCTGCTCCAAACCAGGGCAGAGAGATGATCAGGAATAAAATGCCAGGTTTCCAGGTGGATTTTAATTTGCTTGGCTCTAAAGAATTCACTTTTCATGTTTTATCTTTCCTTAAGGCCCTTCACAATTCCTTAAGTCCCTGAAAGGTTCAAAGGGCACAGCCCAAGGTAGGAGTGTGTTGTGCCATTTATCCAGCAGAATATCCTGCAGTAAGAGGTGAAGATCTGATTTAAGGGTCATGATTTAAGAGTCTTTGGCTCCATGTGTAGCCTGGTTTGGAATCTACCTTGGGTTTTATATTTATATTTTCAGACTTTAGTTCTTGTGACTGCCTGCCAAAAAACTGGCAGAATAAAGGACTAGCAGAAGTTATTGAACTTGAACCATGTATTTTTCTCTGAATTGCAAGTCTGTCTGAATCTCTGGTTGAAATAATGCACTTCAGTGAACCTTTACCAAGGTAGGAAATTGTTGAGGGTATTTCCCCTCCCTGTGCTGTTCCTTGGCTCTTTGCTGTATCCCCCAGAACATCTGATGATTTGGCCTGGCACATGAATGATCCCTTATGTTCCACTCTGATATCAGGCATCTGCTACCCATCAAGATGTCAGCTTAATTTGAAAAGAAAGCATCTATAAACACATGCATAGGCACAGCCAGAATGCTTCCTGACCTTTGGATATTTACTTTAAGAAATTAAATGCACATCGGATAAAATCAGAATTCTGCTAAGTCTGAAAAGATGTGGTGTGAGTTTGTTCCCTTTGGTGGAAATGCAAATTCAGGGACATCTTATTTTTAGTCTTTTTCCACAAAAGGCAAAGTGACCTTCTACTGACATCAATCATGGCCATGGAATTGCACAGCCTCGTGTTTTGTTCTGGTGGAAACTCCAGGAGATCCATTGTGTGCAATCTGCCCCCCACTGTCATGGAATCACAGCACCATTTAGGCTGGAAAAGACCTCCAAGGTCGTCGAGTCCAACCTGTGACTGAGCCCTGGGCAGCCCCTTCCAATGCTTGACCACCCTTCCCATGAAGAAATTCCTTCTGAGGTTTCTCCCAAATTTCTACTAGATCTGAACACAGAGAATTGTGGAATAGATAACAAATTCCATCTCCTCGACCACCCTAGAAAGCAGAAGAAAGCAGAAGAAGAATTCCACAGGTTCACTCTAGTGAGAGAGAAAGCCAGTGATGCACCAACTGTGCATAAATTCTGCTGAAAGAAAGGAGTTTCACAAAAAAATAATTTTAGGTAGTTGGGGAAAACCAG
Source organism: Serilophus lunatus (assembly GCA_013399895.1). Classification (NCBI taxonomy): domain Eukaryota; kingdom Metazoa; phylum Chordata; class Aves; order Passeriformes; family Eurylaimidae; genus Serilophus; species Serilophus lunatus. The sequence goes on along the minus strand of VXBA01004385.1, from coordinate 1,355,631 downwards.
GGGAAAAAATCAGCATAGGGTTGGACTGTGGGGAAGAGCCTATTTTGACAGGATTTGGAACACTGAGAAATCTCCTAAATTAAAGTTGGATGTCTTAGTGTTTTAGATAATTATTTTGACCAGAAATTGCATTTGTATTTAGAGTCATCAGCAACTCTAATAAGAGGAGGGCATGTTTAACAGTGGCTTCTGATTGCTGATGAACAGGTGGGAAATCAGAGTGCTGAGCAACCAGTGTCATTTAAACAGAAAAACAGGTGAAGAGGAAGAACTTTTTAACCTAAAGGAACTCAATCTGAGAAGAGAAGGAGCCTGTCAGTGCAATCAGCTTTGAGTGACAGTCTCAGTCTCAGCTCTAACTGCTTTCAACTCAAGGTGTGAAAGCAAGCTGGAATCTGGAGCCCAGCTTGGGGGAATGAAAGGGAAGAGCTCCAACCTAATGGGTTGAAAAAAGCAGTCCTGTGAGTAGAAAACTGCTGAAAAGTCAAGCTGAGTTAGGCTTTGCCAAAGGATATTAAGGAGTAAAAGGCTTTTCAACAATATAAATAAAAGGAGAACAAGAATAAAAAGTGGCCTGCTATGCAGTGAGAATGGGGTCAGGAGCAAAGATAATTTAGATATTAACTCCAAAATAGTGCTGGGACAAGAGCAGAATGGAGGGAAGTTCCACAATTCATCACCATGGCTCAGGAGGCTGCAAAGCCCTGAGAGTTTCAGGCACTTCAGGTGAGAAAGCCCATTAATCTCCATCCCAAGTATGTGAAAGGAGCAATATTGGAAGCAGCAAACACTGATGAAGCCTCATCTGGCCAGGCACAAATAAAGACAGATGCACATTGACTGGACACAAACTTTGGTGGACACGTGGGAACCTTCAACAGTCTCTGGTTGAACACTGGGGATGTGGCAGCTACAAAGCCAGGCAGAAATCCACAAGCTTTGGAATTAAAACTATGAGGTTTATGAGTGCATTTCTTTAATAGCAAAAACTGGGATTAGGTGATTTAGGAAATCCTTAATCCCTGTGCTGTGAATCCCTCCAGGGAATAAAACACTAAGGAGTTCCAGTGATCTGTAGATGCAACCTCAGGTGGTATCTACAGACCCATAGAGGGAAATCTTGAGGTGTAAAAGGTCACTTAACATTCCTGTGGAAGTGCCTTTTCAGCCTGGAACAGGTTATCAAAAAACCACCATCCCAGCCCTGCCATTTGGAGTGGGCAGCAAGAGCTGCCCTTCCTGGAGAATGATGAATCCTCCTTTTCCGTGGTTATTTCAATATTTGTGTGGTGGTATCACCTTCCTTAGATTTAAGATAATGACAAGAAATACATCAAAATCTAGAATTTTACAAACCTTTTCATCCACAATAAAAAAAATTCTTTTTCTTGAATTCCTTGAATTTAAAACCAAACCAATTGTTGGTATAAATATGCTAATGATCAGGTAGATTTTGAGCCTTGCTTAGAATCAGTTAAATTCCCACCATAACAAAAATATCCTTTAAACTTTAAGAAGTTTGCAAATATGAAATCCATGAAGGCAATGTGAGCAGGGAACTCTTGTGCAGCTGGAAGCATCTAATCCTTCACAATTCAGATTTACTGGAGATCTTTGATGTTCCTCCTCTCCCCACCCATTAAGAACAGAGAGAAATTCTCAGTTAAAGAAACTTTTTTTAAAAGAAAGCAGGTCTCAGTAGATTTTAAGTGGTAATTTTTTAATGGCAAGGTTATTTCACAGAGATCCTGAAGGTTTGCCACGATAAATAACATATTTTCTGGCCAGCTCCCATCCAGGCTCCTGTTCCACTGAGCAGGAGTGACAACATTGACCTCCCAAAAGTCACTTCCCTGACAAATGCTGGGGTTTGGAGTGGTTTGTTCTCCCTGATTTTGAGAGGTCTGCTAATTTCCTTCCCTTATGTTGTGATGCACTGGAAATAACGTGAATTAATTTAACTTGGTGACCTTTTACAACTGTCAGAGCACAGTATTTTCAGTTTCCCTGATTGTCCCTGGACTCTTTGGAAGGAAGTAGGGAAGGAACTTTCCCATGGAAATGCAGGAGCCTGAGAGGTTCCCTGATGATCTGCTGTGCCAAGGAAAAGGACAATCTGCAGTGAAATGACATATTTTGATTCTGAGATGTCTCTTAGGCCCTTTCAGAGTGAACAGTCATGACTCTGAGATGCCTTGCACATAAATGTATTTTGGAAACCTACTGGATTGTAGTTCGTACAAGGATACACGTAGGAATTAGAATATGAAAGCAGAAAAAAAGACACTATTTCAACAGCTTCATACTTTTTGCTACATGGGTTATGTTATTAAAATCTGACAAGCTGGCAATCAAAATAAAACACTGGCTCTGTTCAAAAGTAATAAAGATTCTGCAACTATGTTAAGCAGCTCCAGGAGAAAAAGGAATAGTCTGAGCGTTTTGTTCTTGCTATTATAGATTCTGTGGCACAAATTACAGTAAAAATGCTCTGATTTTTTATTTTATTTTTGGAGAGGAAGCAGTTACAGTGAACCCAGCCCAGAGTGTACGTGTTAATTAACCCATTTCATTTTTTTTAGCCATGGCAAAACACGTGTGTCCAGACAGATCTGCTCAAGTCCCTAAAAGCAGAATTTTCAGAGAGCCATCACTGGCAAGTGGCTTCAGTGCTGATCTGCTGAGCAGAAAGAGCCTCATAAAAGTCAAAGACTCTCCTAAATGAACTCACAGAAAACAGGAGAAGCACAGTAACACGTATGAGCTGATTGGCAATTCAGTGCCCTGAATTTTCACCTTTAATTCCCTCAGTGCATGTTGAACACAACTCACTGTACTTGCAAGTCAGTCCCACTGGTTATTTGTACTCATTTGTGCTCAGCTTCTCTGCTGTCACGGTAACTTTGCACTACTCTGGCCAATGTCTAAGTGCTGGGTGCACAAATATTTTAAAATTGGAAAAGATATTTAGTGTTGGCTGAAATGAAATGAATGCCACCCTAACTACCTGCAAATCAGCTCTTCTGGTGAAAATGTCCTTGTTTCTGCACCTTCCTTTTTACACCAAAAAAATTAGTACCCATAACTCATTTTACACAACAGGCCAGCCTTAAATAAAGATAAAATTCCCCAAACCCAGAAATAATCAAAATACAAGAAAAACCCCTGAAGATGGGAAACCAGTATTATGACCTACACCTCCAAATCTTTTCCTTGTAAATAGAGGTAGGAGGAAGGTCTGAAGAGAAGCTCACACACCTAAATCACCCAGAAAATGATGCTCTAAAAGGCTCCTGAACTCTCTACAGCTCACCACAGAATCATAAACATTCTTAGACTGGGGGAATAAATGAAATGCTCTCCAGTCCCAAAAGATACAGGCACAAAAATAAGCTGGACTTGCACTTACTGTGTAGAAGTTAAAAGGAAATGAAGGATCATCCTTCATTGCAGCTGAGGGAAAAGAGTATTTTCTCTGTGCTTGGCTGGTTGGGTCACTCTGTTAAGTGCCCATCATTCCATGAGAGGAGCTGGGAAGGAATTGTGCACAAAGGGGACCAAACCGTGTGTGAAAAGCCTCACCACCGAAAAATGTCAATTTGTGGATGGATGAAACAAAACTTATCTCTCGAAATGGCACAAAAAAGCTCTGCAGGCAGATTTCTGACAGCAAAGCCAAAAATGTGGGACCTGCTTTTTGATTAAAATCTCTCTGCTTGTTTTCAGGGGGGACCAAGAAGCTCTATCCTCCCAGGAATGAGGGGGTGTCTGTTCTGGACGTGGGAATGTTCATTCCTGTCACCTGTTTGTTGTGATGGGGGAGTCTTGGACTGTTCTTCTCAAGGATGGGTTGGGTTGGAAGGGACCTTCAAAACCATCTGCTTCCCTGGGCAGGGACACCTCCCACTGTCCCAGGGGGCTCCAACCTGGCCTGGGACACTCCCAGGGATGGGGCAGCCACAGCTTCTCTGGGCACCCTGTGCCAGGGCTGCCCACCCCCACAGTTTATCCCTGCTATCCCATCTAAACCTTCTCTCTGCCAGTTTGAAGCCATTCCCATTGTCCTGTCACTCCAGTTCCTGATGAACTGACCCTCTGCATCTTCCTTGTAGCCCTTTCAGACACTGGAAGGTCTCCACAGAACCTTGTCCTCTCCAGGCTCAACAGCCCCAACTCTCCCATCCTGTCTCCATAAGGAGGGTGCTCCTCCCTGAGTGTCCTCATGGGCTCCTCCGGACCTGCTGATTCCTTCTGCCCCTGACACAGTTTGTGCTGGAGCTGCTTGTGAAGAGCAAACAGAATTTCCTTCCCCAAGTCTTTTTTGGTCTCCACGGTTCGTTACCCTCACTATGAATTTGGCATTTCCCCTTTTCAGTTTTAAAGGCCTTTTTTTCATGTGAGAAGATGTCAGTAAAGAATTCCTAATCCAGTCTGGCAGCTGTCAGGAATTGATGCACTGAACTCCCAGAAAACTCAGAGCAAAGCTCTGCCACTCCAGGAGTTCTGGGCCCAGGCAGTTTGTCTCTTCATTCACAGGTGCTTTATTCTACTTTGGTTTCCTCCTATAAAATAAAGGCATTGATTTAAGAACATTTCAGGTCTCATTTCTGCCAAGTCAGAGCACAGAAAATTTACTGCAATCAGAGTGGGTTCATTTGCTGGCACTAAATGAATTTTAAAAAGAAAGTGTATATGAATTATAGATTTAAATTTTAGCTTCCATGAACAAGGTAAACCTTTTGGGGCCCATCCTTTAGAGTTGCCATTATGCACAGGAGGCACCAGAGGAACAGTATTTCAGTTTAAGGGAGCAAGATTCCCCAACAGGGGTGGCAGCCTCTGGAATAAATTCCTGACAATATCCCAGTGAGGAGCCAAGGAAGCCAGATACAAAAATACCTTCAGAAGATTCTTGAATAAAGTTGCTGACAAGTGTCATGAGACTTTAAAGACTAAATGAATTTTCTAGGTTATAAGAAATATCTCCCTCATCTACAAACCAGTATCAATTTTGGTGATACATTGATTTTTATTTTTTTTTTTTTGGCAAGTTTTCCCCATCTTATTCATTGTTAGTAGACTGGGAAAGCAGTTGCAATGGGAGAAAGTGGGAGCTGATGAATCCTTTGCCTCTCATCAACTGTAAAGCCAAAAGATCTGTGGGAGATCATCCCTGAGTTCAAATCCAACAATACAGGAGTGATAGAAACTGGAAGTGTCTGCTGGATGGGAAGGTGCTGTAGAATATTGACCAGGCAAGAGATTTATAAGTGATTACAGAAAAATCCCTAAAGCTGTCTGCTCATTGTAGAGGCTCAGTGGAGGAAAGCAAACAAGATCCTCAGATACAGTGAAGTGCTTGAAGAATATCAATGAGAGGGGCAGCCTTTCCCAGGAAACCAGCAACCACCAGGTGGTCACCACACTTCCAAGAGAGTGTGAGAGCAAAGGAGAACAAGGAATGGTTAATGCAGCCTGATAAAGGGTCTGACAGAGCTACTCTGGGAGAAGGAATGGGGAAAAAGAAGTTGCTTTCTGCTTGTGAAGGATGAGAGCAAGGAGAGCAGGTGAAATTATAAGGACAATGAGAGGGGAGACAACGGAGCAGATGGTTCTTAAAATGTAGTAGCCTGGGTTGATTGATAGGCTAGAGATCCACTCCCACACTGATCAGCAGAATAAAGGCCCTCAGACAGCACTGGCTGCAAACTCAGATCTGCCAAGGCAGGCAAAATACTAGTTGGTTTCTGCTCCTCTATAATTGTCCCTTTTTCAGTCTGTAAAACACATTTTGTTCTCAAAGCAACCAAAAAAGGTAAAAAGTTCTTCTCACGACTGGGGCAGCACAAGTTCAAAGAAAAAAAAATTTCTATTTAATTTATAAATTGATAAAAGTGATGTTTAACAAGTCCTCACAAGGTAACACAATATTGAGAGGATGGTTTGAGAGGGGAGTCAGCTCCCAATCCAGCTGGTCATCTTTTATATATTTGAAGGAATTCAATCATAAATAAGCCAAGCTCAGACTAGGCTTATACTACATTTTTTATGATAAGATTTACATTAGTCTTTACTTGTAGTTGGGGCTCTTGAGCCCTCAGGCTGTTTGCTCACTCTGTGAGAGCAGCATTGTTATTCACTCCTGGCAGGAGCCAAGGAAGGATCTGCAGGCGTGTGCAGAAGCCAAATCAGAGCTGGGAGCCAGAGGCTGACCAAGCTGGGAGGGGCAGAGCTGGGGTTGGCTCTCCCTGGGCTGAAGTGTTAAAATCAGCCTGACAAGCAGAACTGAGCCTGGAAGTGAAGAATCAGGAGTGGCCTTAACCTGCACATCCTGCCTGTGACCTCATTAGGATTATCAGAGGGGGATTTTTGGCCAGGGTTGTTTGCAAAGAATCTCGTGCCTTTCCGTCTCTTTCTCTGTCCATATGTATCTCTTATTTGTCTGTACAAGCCTGTCTGGCCCTTTCCAGCACAGACAGTCCCCCAAAAGCAGCAGCTTCACCAGCCAGCAGCAGGTTCTTGATGTATCTTGCTGGGTGTTGAGGCAATAATAGCACACATTTGACCACATACAAGTGTTCCTGTAAGGTGAATCCCCAAAAAATGGGTCTGCATCTGTAATGTCCTTTGAATATTCTGTGCTTCTGACTTCCCCAGGAGCTGTAGGATCTCCCTGGGGTGTTTCCAGCAGCAGCAGCAGCACATGGAGATGCCTTTTCTCTGTATCCAGAGAAACCAATTAGATGCTGGTGGAGAAAGAAAAAGGGTTGAGCCCACAAATTATGGAAGATCCCAAGGGAAGCAGGTTATACAAAACCATAAAAAGATGCAGCAACACAAACTTATTGTCAAAGGGATCAGGTTTTAAAGTGATAGAGGCCAGTTTCTGTTTCTGTCCCTGGTGGCTGCCACAGCAGACCAAGCTGCCCCAGAGGCACAGCCACTCCCAAACCTCTGTCTCCTCTCTGCAAAGGAAGGAAAGTTCCCAAATTAGGGAGCTCCATCTCTCTGCTCCTTCTGTGCTTTGAATGGGACCATAAAGAGACACCACCAAAAAAAATTGAGCTGGCATAAGACTAGAAATTGTTCCTTCAATACTGAGGGAACACCCTCTTACCACGATGTTGTTTGGATCGTGTGTTCCTAGTTGGTGAGTCACAAATTCCTACATGTCTCCTCTACCCCAATCCCCATTTGTCCAAGAAATGGTTTTATCTTCTCACACCATCACTTTCTGTCCCATGAAACCAAGGCAATTTCATCTGCTGCCGTGTGTTGGAACAGAATTGGGCATGTGAAATATGTTGTCACTTAGGAATTCCAGATGGACCAGCACAAAGAGAAACATAAATCACAAAAGGCTTCTTCCTATAGGGAGTCTTGATTTCAGATTTATTACACAGTTTCTTGGAGTTTGGAAGGTCAGCACATTGCACCAATTGATTTCAGGGAGAGCAGAAACAGCCCCTTGTTATTCAGAAAGTATTTTTTCCTGCAGGGTCTAAAGGAGAGTCTTCTACAAGAGCCAGATGCAATACAAATTAATTGATATAAGTAAATTAAAAAATACAGGTATAAACAAGTTACTACTGAACCCTTTAACCAGTGAAATGTGGAGTCAATCAACTGCATATTTTCATATCTGGGCACTCAGGAGCCCAAGTTCTAGAAATGGGGGATTAAGAGATAAATTAAAAAAAACCAAAACAAAAAAAACAAACATACAAAAAAAAATCACAGTTTCTTCTCTTTCCAGAGCCCATCTCAGCTGTGGAGTTTGGTTTTCTCTTCTGTTTTGGGCTTGTTTTACAGTGGCAGAATTCTCTTCAGATTATTGGTTTCTAAATAAACTGGGTCAATAGCAAATAATTTCTTTTATAATGCACAGCAGCAACATTTCAGAGCAAATCAGTCCAAATCTCCTGAAAGTGCCTCTTTAATTAGAAGGTGGAAGAGGGAAGGAAACCATTGTAAACAAAGTAACAGGTAATAAAAGAGAAAAACAAACAAAAATCCTCTTGGACCATTTCTTTGCAGGGTAATTGGTAGGTTTAAATTAATAATTTACAAATAATGAATAGAAAAACTGCAGACTTGTTCTAAACCTTGGCATTACATGGGTGATGGGTGCCAGATGTTCTGTGGAATCTTGCAGTTTTTAATAACACTCTGAGTTTCTGAGTTCTTTGGGAATCAGCCTTTTTTAATCAATTGTTAGCACAGAAAGAGCCACAGGAATTTTACTCACCTTTGAAAGAAATTGTTCCCCCAAAATCTCTGAGGTCACTGCAGAGTTGGTTGGTAACCTAAACAAGTATTTTCTGCAATGAAACTTTCCCGTTTCATCTGCAAGTCTGTGACAATAATAACAATGAGAACATGAAGGATTTTGCTTGAAGCAATACCCTTGATTTTCCATGATTTCACAGCTTGGCTAAAATATGTGCTGTAAAAATTGGTGGGGGAAGAAATATAAGTAATACCAAAAATAATAATAAAATACCAGTTATCTTTGAGGAAGATTAAAAAAAAGAAACAACAGCTGAGCCCATGAGAGGGAAAAGGACTGCAATTATATGTTTGGACATAGGAAATGCCTTTAGGAGTAAGAATAAAATTATATCTTATTAGTAATTAGTAAATAGAAGGTCAGAAGGAAAACCCTGGAAACACTGAAGATCTGATGTGCAACAACAGAACAAAGTAAACCAGAGAAAATATGGAAAGAAAATTTATAAATATAAATAGTTCCAATATTTGCTTGCACCATAACTTGTGTCCTCTGTGTTATTTCAAATAGCATCCAGAAGACACTGGAAATAATTTTTAGCTTCCTTTTCATTATTAAATAAACTTTGGAGCACTAGAAGAACTTTTTCCAAGAGCAATGAAAAGCCCAAATTAGTTAGAAATTTGAAGGCTTTTTGCATCCACGACCAATACTCAACATTCTGCTCTGACTAACTGAAATAAAGAAGGATGTATTTGGGGTTTTTTTAAGTCAGAGGCTGTGGAAACACTAAGACAGTTCTACAATCTACTGTGTTTCAAGCACAGCTGTATAATAAGTGCTAACAACTCCTAAAATCCATTCTGAGCCTGTTCTTGCAGAGCTGCAGCCCACCTCTGCCTCCTCATGCTCTGTCTGGATTCTTGTTAATACAACATCACACCTTCCCTTCACGCAGCTAAACAACCTCAGCAGGAAGGCAAGAGCAAAGGGATTGTAGGATCACACCCCAAAATCCCCTGCATGGAGCTGGAGCACCTGCATTTCCCAGAGAAATGAGTGTTCTAAACTGGTTTGGAATAAATTAGCCAGCCCAGGGTCACCTCAGTGAACACTGAAATGGGAAATCCTTCAGAAATGCTGGACACAAAGTGAGCAGTGAAGGGTAAAGGGGAATATTTGGTGGTGCCCCGAGAGAAAAATAGATCTAATTTGGGAATCAGCTCAGCCACGGTGAATAATCTCTTCATACTTGTAAATGATATTGGAATAAAAGGTCATCAGAGCTCTCACACCCCCAGCTCCCAGGTGAAATGAAGAGTTAGTCCATTAAACCCAAACCAACAGAAATGATGGATTTTGGAAGGAAAGCCTTGGAGCCCTCCCTGCCAGGAACAGGGGTAACCATTACAGATCCCAGGTTAGCAGCATACCAGGGACAGGACTGCAGTCTTCAGCCAAGGCATTTTGCTGTATAAACCAAGCCAAAAACTCCCAAGGCTCATTCCCAATGTGGGTGTCATTCATGCAATGCCTGTTTTGGAGATGCTGGGATAATGGGATGGCTGGAACACAGTTGTATTGATGTGCTTCCCCCTGCTGAGGAACCAGGGACAGACCAGCAATAATTATCTCTGAGAAGCTGCCCAAGTCTTCCTTTTTGATCTGAATACACAGAATTTAGTGTGAAAGCTGCAAAATTTACAGACACCAAAGCAAGGCAGACATGTCCTCCATCTTCCTGGTCTAGTCCCTCAAAAACTTTTCATTAACCAGCAAACTTTACTCCTTCCATATAAAAAGGTACATAAACATTTTGCACCAGCAAAGCCTTCAATATTAAGTTGATAAAGACAGAATGTGACAGCACTGTTTCTTTTATTTGTTAGTGGGTTTGCAGTTATCCCTAGGTCCCCAAGGACAGGACCTGACAGATGATGTTTCAGGGAAACAAAATCCAAATTTGCTTATTCTCAGCACCTTTTTGCATAATAATGAGCCTGGGCAGAGGGAAGGTGATGCTCATGTACAAGAGCACAAGGTTTGCCTCTGCAGGAAACCCGAGCCCACAGTTACACTGTTGGTTGCTGGAAAAATGAGGAATTAGAAAAATGCTCTTAAAATCACCAGGTTTTTTTAAGATATGCTTTCTAATTTAGTTTGGCAAAAGTGGCTTGTAACAGTGTGAGAACATCCCTTAATACCTCAGTCAGTTTATCCTGTTGCTCCCTTTTCCCAAACCATGTGCAAAATTCATTATTCCAGTAGTGGGGTGTACACATTTATTAGAGGATTGTTGGTAACTGGGAGATTCAAACTCATTTTGGGTTTCTATGAACGCCCTACAGGGAAAATGGGAATTCCAATTCCACCTCCAGGGACTTTTCACTGTCCTTTAACTTCCAAAATCAACCAGCAACTGCATTAAAAGCTTTCAACTCTTTCTCCTCTTTCCAAACTCTCAGTGAGGGTTTTAACCATCTGTTTAGCAGAAATCCATGAAAACAATTTCATCATCTCAGAAGTGCCAGAGGTGCTGGTACATCCCGGGTCATGGTGAGTAAACATTCCCATCCTGTTCCCCAGTCCCTGCAGCACTGGAGGGACACATTCAGGCAGATCCAGGTGCAACTGGGTGACCTGGAAAAGCAGCACGAGATAGGGGATGACCCCTCCTTAAACCTCAAGGCCTTCACTTCATGAACAAACAGGTTTTCCAGGGAACAACAATAAGGGTTTAGGGTTTTTTTCCTCTGTTTGCCAAGACTTTAGCAGCTTTTCCTGGCTCAGGGCCAGCTCAGCACTTAGGGAGATGAATTCCAGCGTCTGGGTGGCTCCATTGGACTCATGTCTCGTGAGCAGGGAGAGTCCAAACTGGATCAGGGTCATGGAAAGGAGGAACAGGCCACTCTGAAATTTGACTGGATATAGTTCATAAGTACCCAGAGTGTGGGAAGAAACACCTTAATATTTAGAAACCTCTGCAAAAGAGAGTCAGAGACCGTGAGGTTAAAAGAAAGAATGTAAGAAGGAAACTCAGCTGGACGTGGGGATAAATCCCAGGGGTTCTGAAACATGCATCAGGATGAAGCAAACTAAACAGGGAAATCCATCTAAGGAAGTACCAGGAAGTTTATTTTCTAAAAAAACCATCAGTCAAACATGGCTTTCATCCCTCAGCTCTGCCACCACCTCCAGCTGATGGGAAATACATTTACCTTTAATGTTTTCAGCACCTGACTGAGCTCAAGGGCTGCTGCTCTCACTTGGCTTCTTGATAAATGTAATGGAGCAAATCTTGTAATTGCTTTCTGATCTAACCTACTTAGAGATTATTTCCCATTCTGCTTCTCAAATTTGGATGTTCAGATGATCTGAATTGCTGCAAATTAGAAAAAATGTCAATTCTCTCCCATCATTTTCAAGAATTGCCCATGATTCCAATAAATACGCTGGGTAATACTGAAAAATGATATTAAGGGCTGGAAGAGCAGCCAATCTATTTTCTAACCGTACCGTGATGTTTGGAAATAATTTATTGCAATTTTAAAAATGAAAATCCTGCTTAAATGTAACAGCAAACCAATGCAGCACTTACAGCAACAACACAGTACATTTCATGTATGAAGGATGTCAGGTCAGGCTGTAGCTTTTCTCCTTTTCTTTCCTATTTTGTGCACTAGACTGATATGTTTTTACACAGCAAAATTCCCATGGAATTTTCACCAGTGTAAATTATCCCAAGCAAGTATTAAACAGCATTTTGCAACATATATTTCACATATTGTAACAGAAGGAGAAATAAAACCTTTAAAACAGAGTAAAATGAAACCTGGTAAAATGAATAATAATAATAAAACCTGAATATTAAATGAATACCAGTAAATGAAGCCCAATTTTGTGCAAACATAGTAATAATTATTATGCCTCTGTTACAGATTTAACTGTTAACTTGGAAGAATTCATCTCTATGTGGATGTAAGATTTTTCCCTACATATGATTCAGAAGTAAGCACAACTAAATATAATAGATTCCTAAAGAACTCTCCACTGTGTTCCAGCTACAGACAATAAAACTCACATGTGTGAAAACTTCATCTGCTTTAGAAGTAAATTGGAATTGAATTTGATTTTCTGTTTTTAATATCTCCCCCAGGCAATGCTGGAGAAGTGTTTTGATAAATACTGCAAAATTCAAATTTTTCCAACTTGATAAACACTTAAATGCACAATTCAGGGAAGGGAAGGGAAGGGAAGGGAGATATCATAAAAATCTTTTCTTACACCTTTTTCTGGGCTGTATTATATAAAATAAATCAGCTCCAGCCCATCATTTACAGAGTGAGAACTCCCTTGCAGGTGTTGTGTTCATTTTCAGTCTAACTCCATTAACTAGAATCCAATACTTTCTTTACTCTTTATTTAAACAGCAGATCCTTATCAAATGCCAGGTATTGATCAGCAGGGGATATCTGCACTTATTTAAATGTTTTGCAGGTTTTGTTCTGTCCCTCAGTGTCTCCCACCAGCCAAGGAAGGAGGAATGCAGGACTGAAGGATCTGCATCTGTTCAGGAAGGTTTTCAGCTCTGTTATGTTTTATTGCTAATAGGAAAGGAAGGAGGGAACCATTGAATCCTTAGGCATGAGCTCCTTGGAATAAATTGTTCTTGAAGTCTTTGTGCTCCATTTCTGCTGAATAGGTTTATGATCAGAGCTCCCTCTCACTGATCCAAGCATTTATTCTAAAACCTCTCTTCAAGGAAAACAAATCAAGTAGAAATGAGAACACCCTGAGCGCTCAGAATTTGATGTTTCCTGTGATAAAACAATTGTTCAGTGTGGCAGAGCATTTCCAAGAGCAATTTAAGGAAACTGTCTGACTCTCCTCTCATTAAGGGCAGAGGATTGTGCCTGGCTCTGGAAGAGGTTCCCCTTCAAAGAGGGGCTGGGAAAAACTGTTTCAACACTGACAAGAGCAACTTGGGGACCTGAGATTGCACTTGCAGGATTGGAACTAAAGTTTAGATTCTTCCTTTGGGATAGACTGAAGAAAAATCTCCTGTTGATCCTTGATTTTTCCCAGGTACAGATGTATGGGGATGAAGAATCCCTCCCAGCTCAGGGAGCAGCTGCTTGTCTCCTCGCCCAGGGAACAGGTTTGTGTGAGCCAGGCTGGCGGTTCTCCCTGGGTTAAAACTCGGAGATGAAAAGGGCTTTAAATGAGAGGTTAAGCCAGATATTTGTAGCGGGGAGTTTGAGCAAATCCATATTCCTTTATGTTGCAAAAATCGAGGGATGCTCACCCAGCTGGTGCTGCTTTTCATCAGGGAAGGCTGCAGCCAACAAGGGGGGCACTGAATTCCCAACATCCTGCAGCTCTTCTGCAAATGAAAATGTAGCTCAGTCCCAAACAATTTCTCTGGGAAACCCTCAGTGTGTTTTTTTTTTTTAAATAAAGCAAAAAAGCCTCCATTTTTCCCCACCTGAGGGAAGCTTAGAAAGAAAAATAATAATAGTTTAAGTGCCAGTGTCTTTCAGAGTGTCTAATACACATCCAAAACATGTTGGCAGAGCAGCATCTGCACAGCAAAACCTGCTGGGGTAAGGAGTTGTGCAAGTAAAGAGAAGTTGTACAAAGTTGTACAAATACCAGAGGCCTGGAATTACCCTGACTTCAATGATCACTTTGATTTCTGTCACAGGAGTGAAATAGGGTTTCACTTTTGCAAGTCAGGGCCTAAAAAATTGGGTTAGGAATTAAGAAAAGAACACAAGTGGTGATGAGCTGCCTGCACAGCCTGGACACATGCAGACACCTGAACTGGGAAAACATGGAATCCTTTTTTTTCCCCTTCTACCCTCCAGGATTTCTGCCAAGCCCATGGACTCAAACACCATTTCAACAGATACTGAAACAGGCAAAGCCCCTGTGGAAAAGGCAGCACACAGAGTCCATAATTAGTTGTGGCATTTTTCTTTGAGAGGCAGAAAGACCAAAGTGTAATTGCATTGCCATTTTTAGGCTGGCATTTCCTAACTTTTGCAAAATTCTTTTTGGCACTTTTCATAATGTTATTCCAACATAAGATGCAATTTTGTAGTAATGCCACAGGTTTAGAAAGTAAGTAATTTCAGGGAAGAATCCCCACCTCAGCACATAGGAATGTCACCCATATAATTCATCAGTACCTTTGTATCTGCTTTGAAAACTTGAGAAATCATTTCCTTTTGCTGTCTTTTATTGCAGTTTAGCATCACTGTCTCAGCACTGAGCTCTCCTGGGCCAAAAGCTTTGTCAGGCTTTCATGAAATGCTGAAAGGTTCCTGTAACCTCTTATTAACCTGTTTTCCTGCCCTCTCTTCCTCCTCACAGGAGTCCCTTGGGACAAAGCAGTTGTAAGAAGTATTCAAAATAAGGTAGTTAGGCAACTAAAGGCCACTGCTCACAGTAATTATGGAAGAACTGGTTCAACACTGACTTGAAAATTAGCCAATTAATAAAAGTCTGGCTGGGGAGGTTTTACCAAGTTAGAAGTTCACACTTGGAGTGGCAAATATTTTGACTTTGCTTTTAGTCTTTCATAAACTTATCACCTGAAAAACACGGTTTCAGATTTATTTCTGTTGACATAAGGGGAAGAAGCAGCACTGATAGTTTTTTTCTAAGGTTAACAAAGGCTTAGGAAACTTCCAAGGCACTTGAATAGCTACAAAAAATTTAGGAAATCAGGGCTGCTCAGTCAATTTGCCCCTTTATGTACTGTCAGACAAGCAGGGTTTAGTGATAGGAAAAGGTTTAAAAGGTGAAATATGAGCTCCCTAATCCATCTTGCTCAGATGTGACACCCACAACTTGCAGACACAGAGATTCCCACTGTTCCTGGAAGGACTAGAAGTGCAAATGAATAACCTGCAATATCAAAATATTACAGAAGATGCAAATCACTGCCAATAAGAATATTAGTTAGAAGCTGGTTGCCAGGAGGTAGGAAAACAGCCTCTAAAGGAATAGATAATTCTCCGTAGTGGAGCTGTTGCATCTCAATATCTTGGAATAAATGAGAGTCAGACAGGATACAGAATTTTTTATTGCTATGCCTTTGGCCAAGACTCCCCAGGGCTCCCTGGCTTTGTGCATCCTGAACCCACAGGAATTAGTACCACCTATTCCAGCTGACTAAACTCCCCCAGTTTTGGCTCTAAGCATCACTATTGCCTGTGAATCAAGTCCAGACTATCTGCTGGAAAAGCTAAGCCAAGGACAGATGCTTGCTGGTAAACAAATCTAAATCCTAAGCTAGTATTGCCGGGACTCAGAGCAGACAGAGCTCGTTACAATATTTGTTATTTAAGAGACTATTTGATGGAAAAAAAAGATCCTAAGTTTTGTTGTGTTTGATGTAAAAAAGATTTCCAAACAAATCCCTGAGCCTGTTTTGCAAACATGCTGAATTTGTGAGGATGAAAGGCAAGGGAGAAAAAGGTCATGCCTATTAATTTCAATCCTTGTGCAAACCCAGCAGATCCTGCACATGCCTTGTAGGACTCATGGCATTTGTGTAAATACATTTGTATTCTTTTAATGGTATCCATGCTCTGCATTGCTAAATATATTGCAAATGGTATCTTTTTGCAGTTCTAATACACTTCAGATAAATACAAGCATGATATTTTAGGCCTATAATTTACTATTTCCATCACATTAGCTCCCTCTAACTTGGTGAAATCCTTTCTACTTTAACAGCTCTGTTGATAGGACTGGACATTTTTATGCTTTTGACAATGATTTTTTTACCTTGACATCATAATAATCTGTCAAAGTCCTGTGATATTTGAACAATTGGAAGTGAACAGGGAAGATGTGAGCAGAGCTGGACATCCCCATCCCATTAGCACAGCTCTTTGTGACTCACATCCTCAGCCACACGACGGAGAGACACATCTCTCATGCCTCCTCACATCATGTCTATATTCAGCCCCGCAGTGAAAAACATTTCCTTTTTGTTCAGCAAGAAAAAAAAAGTCTTCTTTCATCTTAAAATAAAACCAAGTCTCTTGGAAGCTTCTCTGTGAAGGCAAAAAGAAGAGAAAGCCCAGCACAGGACAGTCTGTTATCAGCATGTTCATCTAAAGAACATGGAAACCAGGGTGCAGCTTTCATGTCACTCCCAGAGAGAGGAGAGTGTCTGGCCACCACAAGCTGAATATTTTCCCTCTGCATTTCCTCAGGTTTTGGCAAGAAACCCATCCTGGGTTTAAGGTCAGTTTATTCCCCAGAAAGAAAGAGGGTTCATGTCTGTGGAAAGGGAAGCAAGGGGAGCTGCTGCGGGACAAGACTCCTGGCACAAGGGGACAGAGTTCTGCAAATCCCTCCAGGGCTTCTGCCCACGTCGTGAGAGTGAAAGCCCCACAAAAAGCTCACTCTGGCAGTGGAAGGAAGACTGAGGAAAGGAGCATAAATCATTTATTTGGGCTGTGCAGCAGCTCTGAGCAGGAAGAGCTCTTTGCCTTCTCTAGCACACAGGATTTGGCATCTCCCTTTCCCGGCCATTGCAGAGGAGAAAAGGGTCTGATGGCTCAGCAGAAAAGCAAGAGTTTGTATTACAGAGACACTGGATATAGTGGGGCTGGGGAGGAATTGGATGGTGAGATTAAAAGGTAATTAAGAGTGGTTGTACAACACTAATCTTTTAAGTGGGTGAAGGTGAGTTGGGGTCCCTCAGTTTTGTTGACACGGTGTGGGAGATGTTGATGAGGGATGTTTGCTGCTTCCCTGCATCAGGACTCAGCAGTGAAGACTGTATGAGGAAATGAAGGTGAAATAAGAGCTCGTGCAGCAGCTGATGGGGCTGTACATCGAGGCTGCAGACAAGGTGCTCAGTGCAATGAATGTTGTGTGGCTGGGGAATGGGATCGGTGCCACGGGAAGGAGGAGCTGAATGAGGCACTAAAATGAAGATTTGAACACTAATTGCAAAACTCCCTGACATAACAGTATCAACAGCAACTATATGTTCTATCTTAATTTACTAAACACCGAGACCACATTCATTAATTAGGGATCTGATCCTACAGCAGCACAGACAGAGAGCAATTTGACTTGTATGAGGATATCCATTGATTTCAATGTCCTGTGCTCCTGTGCTTGCAGAATTGGATACCAGATGCAGTGCACAACCTGGCTCTAATACCCAGGCCTACCTACAGACAGCTCCCAAGATCAAAACTAGCTTAATTCTGCTGAAGGAAAATCTGTATGTACATAGATCCAGATCTGTTTATGTATTATCTCATTTTATACTGAATTTTTCAGAATGAGTTTGCAACTCTTCCCAGGTTCTCAGTTATATTTTAAATTTTCACCCCCTTTTTGTCTTTTCTATGCTGGAATATCTCCATATTTGTAATGTTCTTCTGTCTTGCACACAAGAATCACCAGTCAACCATCAATAAGTTGCTCAGATCCTAAACTAAGCATAATTTACTAAGGGACATTTTACATCTTTTCCTTTGCTGGACACCAAACTACAGTGGAAAGATTATTTTACTGTTCATTTGTTTGCATTTCCAAGTACCCTCTCTATGCATTTGAGGATCTGGTTGTGCCCTCAGCTTCATTAATGAAAAAAAGAAAAGTAGCTCTGCTGAACATCAAACCTACAACAGGAATAAAAGGATGTGAAGTGAAGAGCAAGGATTATTCCTTTTCTGGAGCAGTGTAAGGTCTTAGACAAAAAGGAACCCCAGGGTAAAGTTGAGATGAAGTTTAGAGGTGTTTCTAAAGGAGCAGAGTTCTGAGAGTGGGCATTGTCCAGAGAATTTGAGGCACTGGGGCAGAGACTGAGGAAGGGCTGAGAACAGACTGAGTTTCCCTCTTTCTTGGAAAGAAGGGGTGGAGCAAAGAAGACCACAAAAAAATTCTAATCATGTTCTGCCATCTGAGAATAAGAAATTCTTCCACCACATCTAAAAGCAGAGCCTGTGCCCAAAAACTGACATCAAAGACTGAGGCCTCAATGCAAACTGAAAGTATTAAACATTTCTCTTCAAAGGCAATATCTCTCTTGCTGAGCATCTTCTGCCTCCTCCACTTTCCCCTGTTTTGCAGCTGGACAGACTGAGCTGAACCCTGAGTCCTTCAGAGTCTGATGGAAGTTTTATCCACCTTCAGGCTGAGGAAGACACAATTCCTGGGAGCAGAAGATCACAGCCAATTATAGTTTGATCATTGATGCTGCAACTGTGATGGGAAATTTTGCTCAAATAGACAGTCACGGTGTAAAAGGCTTGTGAAAACATTCAATTCTGTGCAAAATAGAATAAGTTTATGGAGGCTCTGGAAAGCTGGGGAAGGTGATAGGAAAAGGAGCTGCCCAGGGAGTTTCTTTGGGGCTCTGCAGTATATTATTTGCATGATTTTATTCTTCTGCAAACCCAGCAAAATATAGGATTGACCCTGAATGAAATAAGTCCCTGCTGTAAAATCAGTGTAAAGTTTATTTTTGAAAGATGCAGCTGAAATTTTAGCCCTGTTTAATATGAGCTCCTTTATTACTAAATCTCTCCCAAAGATTGAACAGTCCTTTCAAAGGGAGAGAACAGACAATTTTTTTGATGTTTAGACCAAATTTCAACTTCACTTGGTGTGGATGCTCAAGCATTCCAGAAGAGGAAAGAAGAAGTTTATTCATCTCTTTAGTAATCAAAACCTCTAATGACAAAATCAGTTTTGATACTTGTCTGGTTTATCTATTTTGAGTCCAATCAGTGCAAGGTGTTTGTACCTGAAGTGGGGTTTAGTCTCAGCATCCACTGATTGATTCAAGAGATGGTGCTGCATTGACATTCCCAACCTGGAACTGCTTCAGACTCCCTGTTCCCCTCCTCTAGAGATCCCTTTCCAATATTTTATGGAGCAAAGGGAGGAAAAAAAGGCTGATTTAACACTCTATTATTCATCTGGTTTAAAAAGTGGCAAAGATGCACCTTGGTTTGGGAATCATCACTTAGAGCAAATAATTGGGGTTTTTTACCATCAGATTTTATGGGAACTTCAGTGACTTCTCACAAGGCCACAACCTGAAGATTCTTCATGTTTAAAGGGCCTCTATATTATTCACTTAACAAAAATAAAACAAAAACTGAGAAAATAATGATTTTTTTCCCCCTCAATTACAATTTAACAGTGAACTATAACATCCTGGAAGGAAACCTAAACATTAAACATTAAAAACATCTTTCAGGGACCAAATTCAGACAAGGTTATAAACCTGTATTAAATATTAGACATGTGAGTATTGATCTTAATTAAACAAGTGTGATACAGGAAGAGATCATGGGCTCCCCATTACAGGGAGATAAATTAGAACTCCTACTGGAGATAAAGTGCATCATCCATCTTCTGGAGGAAATCCTGTAGCTTGTTCATGAAGGACCACAGGAATCATTGGGAAGGATGTGGTTATGCTGATTTGGAAATACAAACCCAAGGATGTGGCAAACTCTGAGGGATTCCCAAGGCAGATTCCAGTCCCAGAGAGAAACATGAGAATATCCCAGTACCAAAAGAACAGCTGAAAAACCCATGAGAGCTGAAGTTCTCTAAAAATTGGGAAGGCAGCTCCAGAAGCCTTAAATAATGTAGTTCTTTCAATCAGCAAGGAGTGTTGCCAGCAAAAATAAAGATAATCAGAGGGTCTTCTTTTTTCCCCCCCCCCATTCTTTTCTCTGACAATGGTTTATTCTCAAATACTTGATGTTTTTAAATAGTTTTCTTTGAAGTTGGGCATAGGAGACTTGCCATGAACTGCATTATAGAAATTTGAGGGGTAGTGCTTGAAAATGAGATATAAGGGATATAAAGAAGGTAAAAGTCAGAATAAAGACTGGTATAAAACAAAATATTTTGGATATTTCTAAAAGTGATCATCTGCCACCAACCTTTCTACTCTTCCTTCCCCTCTCTCCTCAATATAAAGGGTGGGGTTTTTTTGAGTTACAAATGAATAGGTTGCAAACTATGCCAGGCCACAAATTTAGGCCAATTTAGGTTTTAGAATTCAAAGATCTGAGAAATCTGGCCCCATATTCTCCAATCACTTGGTAAAAACTCAAGAACATTCCTCAACACAGTTAAAAAACAAACCAAAAAGATCAACAATAAAACCTGCCTTGTCCCAGGGTGGGGTTGCAGGAGCCAGTGCCAAGGGTGAGACTCAAGAAATCAGGTCTGGTCATGTATAACAGAGCAAAAAGTGCATTTATTTGGAATAATTAGCTGTAAATCCAATTAGATTTGTCTGCAAAACCTCAGATCCAGAATCCAACAATTGGTGGAAATCAGCAGCCAAGTAATGAAATGTTATTTTGGAGTCTGGGTTGTCATCTGTTGACTTTTGATGGCAGGAAATTAAACCCAGAAATCCCTCTAATGGGGGTGCAGGTGCTCTAAGGGGGCAAAGGGAAGTTGGTCACGAGCCTGTGGCTCCACAGTTCTGTCTGTGCCTTCAGTTGCACCAAATTTCTTGGCAATAATTTCCCCCCAAAAGAGAATTCAAGCAGCAAATTGTGAAAAAACACCTAATTAAAAGTGAGTTTAATCTACCAACTTGCTCCTTGGTGGGGCTCTGACAAATATTTTTAATTTGAGACAAACCAAACACTTTTCAGTGCTTTGGAAGAAGCACTAAAATTCCATCTGAAACTGCATGGACTGGAATGATGGAGGAGTCTTAGAGGACTTCAGTGGATGTTAAGCTGGAGGAGAGAGCACCTAAAAATCCTGAAGTTTGACAAGAGAATACCATTTCTTCAGTTGGAAAAATCCCCTTAAACTAGAACATATCTCAGCATGGAGCTGGAGGAACAGCTTGGCCACAACTTCAGGGAACAAAGGAGTTCCAGGGCTGCATTTATGTAAGAGCTCTCTGAGAATAAAATCTGAGGAACCTGAAGGAATGATGGCTGAAAATTCCATCCAAACTATAAAGAAATGCTCACACTGAGAAATAAAAGGAAATATTCAACTTCTGAGCGATGTGGATACGAATCACAACGAAGAACATCTGTTAAGTAGAAGCAACTTTTCTTTTCATCTTCCCATAAAGAAATGATTTGACAGCCTTGCATTATGTCTGTCTGTAAGAAATGAGGAGGGGAAAAACATAAGTGATATTTTTCAGGCAACAGAATAACTAGAAAAAGGGCTCTAAACCATTCATACCAAGTGTAATGTTGGGTAATACGTAGCACAGTTTTTGTTAATGGAATAAAAGGGGAAAAAAACAAGTAGAATTTGATTCACAACATGAGTTTGGGAGGAACCCACAGTGTCTGTTGAGCTTTCACGAAATGGCATAAAATCAAATATTGAGTTCTGTTGAAATTTGGTGTTTCCATGTGTGAATTGCTCTTTTACTTTTTGATAATTAAATGTATCATTTTAACCCTCAATCCATATTGATTCAGCATTTTTTTTTAACACACAAGCAGATGGTATTTTAGCTGGGAATAAATGTGGCTTCCCTTCAGGCCATTTAATTTGTAACTATAAAAGGAGGCATAAGAAAATTCTGAAGAGCTTAAGCTGCCTTTAGCTGGGATTTGGACAGGGAGAAAGTGGACAGAAGAAAAGTTTGTTTAAATATCTCTCAGTGTCTGGTTTGCCCGGGCACAGAGGATCACAAGAGCCAGAGAAATCCCAGATTACAATCCTTGAAAGGCCTTTGCATCCTCCCAGATCCTGCCAAGAATCACAAAGTTTGGAAAAGACCTCTGAGATCATCAACTCCAACCTTCAACAAGTACCATCATTCCCACTAAACCATGTTGGAAACTGCCACACCAACTCAGTTTTGAGCACTTCCAGGAATGGTGACTCCATCCCTTCCCTGGGCAGCCTGTTCCAGTGCTTCACCCTCCTCCAGTGAGGAAAGTTTTCCTGATATCCAACCTGAACATCCCCTGGTGCAGCTTGAGGTCCTTTCCCCTTGTCCTGTCATCTACAGCTGATCAGAACCTAAACACAGTGGGATGTTTTTTCTTTCATAACCTGGACCAAGAGGCCTCATTATCCTCCTGGGAAGAGCAGCTGGAGGGAGGAACTTGCATTTCCACACCTCCTTTTGAGCCCTTTTCATTTCCTTCTTCTCCCCTTTTTCTTTATATGTGCTTTGTTTGAAAACCACTGGAGGTATTCCACCCCTAAATCCAAGTTCTGTTCAGGCATTAGGGAAACATTGGGTTGGACTAATCAGAGCCACCAACAGTAAAGCTTCTCACTTATTTTGTATCAACATATTATGAATAGATATAAATATTTCCATAGAAATATGGATACACACCCCATTAACTATGGCTGCAAACTTGTCAGATACCACTTTTAAAACCCTTCCTGTTTTTGAGAAAACTTTAAGAAAACACCACGAGGAGGTTTCATTTTACTTTTGGATGTTTTCATCCTGTCAGAGCTTTTTTCTGCCATGTATTCCTGTTATTTTTTCAGCTGATAGGATAGGCAGCATTTATCTTCCCCACCCCTGCTGAAATGCAAGAGACACAAACCCATCTATCTGCTTAGTGAGAGCAACACACTTGCTGTTTTATTTATTTCTGGAGAACTCAATCCATCCCTCAATTTTAGCTTGTCTCCGAAAGAAAGCTACCAAGGAAAAATCCTGTATTCAGATAAATGAAGACAATTTCCCCCTGCACATTTCCACAGATGTCATTTTTCATCACTTAATTGGAGACAGTTATGTCCCAGTGTTCTCATGGCTTCGTATTGATGGTAAAAAATAATGACAGCATAACAAAACTGTGTGACAAACTGCATCATGTACCAATTAGCAAGCCTTACCCTGCTACTGTTTTGAAGGAAATGAAAGATCCAGATAGAAATGATCCACTTTGTTTGGGGGAAGTTGTTGTAAAGATGTTTTTCCACCCTCTGAAGCTGCAACTCAGCCCTAGAAGAGCCTGTAATGAGGCCTCACAGGGACCACTTTCCTCTTAAACCTTATTATCATGTAGGGCCTGGGTATCCTGAGCTCCTTTTCCCAGTGCAGACCCAGTCAGGCTGGACCAGAGATGGAGAGCAGAGCAGGGGGCTCTGCCAGACACTCCATCACTAATGAAATCAGGATTTATAGGAGCAGCAATCCCTGTCCGTCTTAAATCTCGGGCTAAACAAATTGGGAAGGCAAAGCAGAGCTGCTGCCAGGTTGGGGAAGTGCTGCTGAGGAGGAGAGTGATAAACAGTCTGGTTCAGTGTGGGCAGTAATTTATAAAATCAACTGAGGAGAAAGTAAGACGTTGCTGTACAAAGAGAGCCATCAGTCTCTCCCTCCCAAAATATCTCCTTTGTGTGGGGGTGTTTCTGTTTCAGCTTCAAGAGCCAAGAAACAGAATTGGAGGCAAGAGAACAGATCTCAGCCAGGCAGCTGAGTGGGTGTGCAGGGCTCCAAAGCTCATCTGTGGCATTTATCTCACGTCACTGAAGTGAATCACAAAGTCACTGTCTGGACTTGATTGCTTCAGTAATCAACAATGTACTTCTGCAAATAGCCAGACACACACAAATCTGCTCTGAACAATAACCAGGCTCAGGACTGCGTGGCCTGATGTCAGCAGGAGGAGACCTGATCCATGAATTCCTTGAGGATGCTCTGTGTGTTTTGGGAGGCAGCTTTGAAAGCAGAACTAAATGGGGACCGGCCAGGCAGCACAGAGACTTCTCCTCAAGTCACTTCCAGTAAGCACCAGAGTTAGCAGGAAGGTAGTGAACCAGATTCTCATTGCTGCTCCCAATTAAATTAATAATTTCTACTCTTTTTCCCATGGAGGAAGAATAGTAACCACTCTGGCTGTTGAATGATAAATATGCTGAGGGGCACTGGCTGATGGCTCCGAGCAAGGCTGGAGGATAACTGCAAACAGGCTGCTCAAAGCAAGCAGAGAAGCATTTTATCATTTGGCTTCACAGCTCATTTCCATTTCCTTTGCTTCCTGGGGTTGCTCCAGGATATCCACAGGGCAAACTCCTGGTTTTGTGCTCACTGACTTTGCTTCCACTCCAGCCTCCTGATCCCTCCCTCATCCCACAGCTAAAGATCCCCTCTATTTCCTTCACAGCTTTGTGATCTCGAGGATGAAGTGTGCAATTCCTTAGAAATGGTGGAATGTGGATCAAAAAAAGGCCTCCAAGAAAAAAATAGGAGGGAAATAAAAAAGTGAAAATCCTTTCTGTAGCTATTCAGGGATTCTCCTGGTTCTCACTGCAAAGTGGAAGGGGCTTAAAAGCCAGTGAAGTAAGAAAGGGAAAAAAGGGGAATGAAATTTACCTTTCTGTGAGAAAGGTAAGTGCAAAGGTAAGTACAAAAAGGTCATTTTTCTTCACTGAAACAATTTTAAACTAAAAAATTTTCCATATTCTGATGAAATGTGTGATTTTAAACACCTCTTTTCTTGGGAGCTGCAAAGATTGGACTAACCTGTGAGTACAAGTAAATTTGTTCAGGTTATTTATGTACCTAAAGGCTGCAGAATATGCAGAAGGGTCCAGTATAAACTTGTCAATAGTTTTGGATGAAAAAAGAACACACTTCTCTTTTTTCTTTCTTGCTGCTTCTACCCTTTGCTTTTCTGCTTCCTCACCTGATGTAAATATATTAAAGGATATTTAACATCCTTACTTATAGGAATCTGTGGCTATTTTTTCCTTTTTTCAGTGAAGGGAACCCAGTGAGCCAGGACTCAGTACCTGAACACTTTGAAGTTCATACTCAAGAAAAAGATTAATAAAAAAAGACTTGCTGTTAAATTTGTGACCATAAATATCACAACAAAAAAATTATTGGGCTATTCTTCCTTTTTATTATGTGCTGTCACTGGAAATGCCTTGGAGGTGGCCCATGAGTTTATGTAGCCCCCTGGCTCTTCTTTCCTGATATATTCTACCTGTATTGCCCTTTTGCTTCCTACAATTTTTCCCTTTCCCAACAGCCCTTTTCCTTCCTTTTGTATCCCTGGCCCATCCTGGGCAGGGAGGAGCAAAGAGATAAAATTCAAGTCGTTTAGAGGACTATGAGTCCTCTGTTACTGTGCAAACATCCTAAAAGATGCTTCTCTTCCCATGTAAAGCAAATCCTTTATCCCTCTTCTCCTCCTTTTTCACATAAGTTTATAGCCTGGAAGTTGTGTGAACTGTATTATAACTTTGGGGCTTTGGCCATTTTCTTTCTTTCTTTCCCTCCTGAAAAAAACAATAATAAAAAAAATCGAATTTCTTAGCAAAAGGCTTTTCCTGTTTAAAATTGATTTTAGTGAAACGGCCTTTATGTGATTTCTGGGCTTGTGTAAGTCTTGCTAAATGTCTTTATAGGTTGGTGAGCTCAATCTCACGGCCCAGATGCTGAGTTTCTTAATTATGCCTTCATTCAACAAACACCATCAGTATCACAGAGTTTGCCTGAGTACAGACCTTGGGCTTTAGCCCAGGAGAGTAAATATTCCTTCAGCTCCAGAGTAAGAGCTGAACCCTTGAACATTTTGTTGGCTGATATTGATTCCCTTGTACCCAAAGAGAATTTTTTTGCTGTGTGTTAAAGTGAATCATTGCTAAATAATGATCAGTGGAAACATAAAATCAGAGTTTCTACCAGTCTACAGTTATCCCTGCAAGAGGGATAAAAAGGTTCTACCTCCTCCTTTGTGTTAAAATGTGGTCACAACACAATAACTATGGGAGGTTTAGCCCTCCAATATATTGTATTCCATCTCCTTGGGAGTAATTCAGTCAGCTCTCATCGATTTTGTTTTTTTCCTCAAGGTACATCCCTACTCAATCTGCAAAACTTGATCTTTTTAATAGTAAATAAAATCATGGTACCTCCCCATCTCCTCTTTAAGGTGCCACTTTCCTATTGATTTTAATTGAGTTACTGGGTTTGCAGCAGTGCAGGGAGTAAAGGCAAATCTGCAGAAGCCAAACATTTTATAAACAACATATACATAAAAATAATGCACAGTAGTTCAATAATTGTGTCTCAAAAAAAGCCTTACTTCAGTAAAAAAAAAAAAAAATTGAGTATTTTTTTATAATACTCAGCTTGTACTCTGCAAACATCACAAAACTCTATCTGTCTCCCCAGAGGTGTTTCATGGATATAAAGATATTTTTTTCTGCCTGACTTTGATAATTTTTAAGGCAAAATTTGTTCTGTCACTCAAAATGGGCCGAATATTTCCCTACCTGTTGGAAGAGGAGATTTTCCCACAATCAATTTATTGCCAACAGAAGGGCCCATAGCCTGTATTACTACATTAAACCCAGCAGATGTTGAAGCATCTGAGGTGTTGGGCAGCAATTCATTCCATTGTCTCCTCCTTTTTCCCTCTGTTGTCGATGAAAATCTTGAATTCTCCACCCTCCAAAATTAGAGACAAATACAAATAACAGCTGCTCATTCTGGCGCCCTGAATAATTCATGGCAGCTCAGCTTCAGGTTTGTAATGTCATTTAAATCCTGCAACACTCAGAGTTCCACTGAGGGCTTCCTTGATTTTCAAGGTATGGAATGCAAAGATATTTTTGAAGATGTGTCCTTTACCCTTCCCAGAAGTACTGCAGGGTATGGAAGAGCTGATCCCAAAATGAGAGGAGATGGGGAAGACAAAGTGATTGTATAACATGCACCAAAACACCACATGTTGGCTTAAAACCACATTTTTTCTGCTCCCATCAGCACTGGGGACAAATCACCCAAGGAAACACGGCTTTTAGAATCTTTGTTCCAGTCCTGCTTGTCTGCAAAACTCTACCCTGACCTGAGAGCCAACGTTTTCTTCCTTTTTCTCCTCCACTTGGCAGCTGGTGCAGATACCAGACAGCAACTGGCTCCAGCAGAAAGAAAATTTCAAAATAAAAATAATGAGCTGCAGGGATGAAACTCATTTTGGGTTTAGTTAATTGTCCTTAATTTATGCAGCTGAAATGCCTTCAGGTTTCCTATGATTAAAGGCTACTGTGTTTAACTTGTCAGGGTATTCATTTGATATTGGTATAAAAGAGGTTTAAAGCTTCCCTAGCATTGCTTTCTGAATAATATTATATGTATTTCTCTTTAAATTGTTCAATAAAGAATGAAATACACCTGCTCTGATGACAGTTTGAGAGCTTTAACACGAATGGGAAATTAATCATATTAGAATGGATTTTTCTTAAAATACATTTATACATATCAAGTGTATTTATACCTCTCAACCCAGTGTGCTGGTGGGGTTTATTCAGAGAACCACTGCTTTGCTCCAAATGGAAGTCAGAGTCCTCAGAGTTAGCAGAAAACCCAAATAAATCTCATTCAAACCAAAGTTATGGTGAAATATGGCAGAAGGAAATCAAAAAAGCAACTCATGCATAATTTTTCAACGATTCC
Organism: Serilophus lunatus; assembly: GCA_013399895.1. Classification (NCBI taxonomy): domain Eukaryota; kingdom Metazoa; phylum Chordata; class Aves; order Passeriformes; family Eurylaimidae; genus Serilophus; species Serilophus lunatus. Next base: position 1,327,966 of record VXBA01004385.1, on the reverse strand, counting down.
TCTTCATCAACATAAATCCTTGATTGAGGAAATCACTGGGAGCAGACATTCAACTTCCTCATGTTTTTTGCTGAATCCTTGGAGTTCAGGAACCCCACCCTGGGATGTGCAAAGTGATGGAATCAGGGAAAGATTCAAATCAACATCTTCTATTTTTAGCTCAGGTCCCTTCAGAATCAGTAAGAACCAATTACATTCCTTTGTCCCTTCCCTTTGTCCTCACTTGGCTAATTACAACCAAACTTAACCACATTAATTTGTTCATTGATTAATGACAATCAAATGTCTCTGAGCATCCTCAAAGTCATTATGGACACACTGGTTCCAAGGGGCAGGTTGGGAGATGAGAGGTTCCCCTCTCATTCCCACAGGAATTTCCACCAGAGCTCAACTCTTGTCACACCCAAAGAGGGGAAAACTCTCAGGAAATCAAATGTCCTTAATTCCAAGCACTCAGAGAGCTCCATCTTTCCTTTGGAGCTTGGGATGGGCAGGGAAGAGGTGATTCCTCTCTTTCTACTCTGTGGGTAAAAGGCAAGGACTTCTAATTACAGCAAGAAACAAAACACACGGACAGGAAACAAGGGAAGCTGCTTTTGGATAATCCATGCAAGAGCCTGAGGGCAAAATGTTCTTAAAAAACACAGATGATCTTGACAGAGACAACCAGCTCCCCTGGCTGGAGACGTGCAGGGAAGAATTTTGATGAAGGGAAGAGGGATGAGAATTAAATTCCCACTGATCAAATAACAGCAAACCTTCTCACCTCATAGTGTGGATTGTGTGGTTAAAAGAAATGCATAAACAGATAAATTATACTCTTGTGTTGGGATAAAACACCCACAGATGTCTCTTATTTAAATCTGTTTTCTCTCCACTCCCTCTGTTTCCAGGGTGGGATGATTTCAGACTCAACATTCCAGCAAAAAAAAACCAGTCCAAAACAAACATAATAAAAAAAGAAAATTAATTAATTGATTTTCCATTCAGTTTCTACCCATTCACAATCTCTCTCTTTTTTTCTCTCTCTCTTTTCCAGCACATTTTCTATCCCAAGAGCTTTACTTTTCTACAAAACCAGGAGACATCAGGTTTCCACATTTCCAACGAACTCCTTCCTCACCATGGTTCAGTTTTGAAATCAAAAATGAAGATCACAACCTCAACTCAAAAGAAGTTGGACATGGGTTCATAAAGAAGAAAAATAGCTGTGGGAAATTCATTTAAATCAATCCTTCAAGCGGGAGATGGAAGCAAGTTATTTTATTAACATGGTTTTATCTCTATTTAAGAGACTCCCCTAATGTGATGCATTAGGATTCTTTACAGCAGCACATTTTTATCTAGTTTTGATTTTTGCTTTTGGTCTAACATTTGTTAAAGAGGAAAAAAAAAAACCCCAAAGCGCATTTGGTCTTATGTTTTATGATTCTAGAACAAACTAGAGATAGAACTGGCCCAACCTGAATGCCCAGGGCACCATTAGTGTCAATGTCCCATTACTTCAGCTTCAAGCACATCATAAAAACTTACAATTTTATTACAGATTCTTTTGTTGTTTCTGCTGTTAAATGATGTTTTCCATTAGTTAATTTGGGCACATATTCTGTCAAAGAAGGGCAAAACGATCAACTTCCCCACCCCCTTATTTTCATTAAAAAAAAAATCCCTTTTTGGCTGCCATTAATGCAACATAAAACTGACTTTAAGGCAAATGAGGAATGATGAATAGAAATTATTTTCAGCTTTTAACACTACAGCTTTTATATCTTGAAATACATTTAGTTTATTTGAGAGAGAGGTAAATTACACATAATGCCGTATTTCCAATTCACTACTAAAAACAAAGTCATTTCCTCCCTCTTCCTCCCCCAACAAAATAATTTTGGTGCATAATTTAGCAAGGAATCAGTATATGAAAGGGTAAAAGCCTTTGGTAGCTTAGTAATGCCAAGCACTCCTGAGTGTTCTGTAGAAGATGACTTGGCTATTACAGAATCAGGGAATCATTGAGGTTGGAAAAGACCTCCAAGATCATCAAATCCAACCTGTGCCTGACCCTCGCCTTGTCCCCCAGCCCAGAGACACTATTAATGAACTTTGGAACAAAACTGCCCAGGTTTAGAGCCAAGAATCTGCCCCACACGTGTGTCTTGGCTTTCTGGTCCCAAGAAAGGAGGTGGCAGCGTGGCTGGAAGTTCTCAGTCCCATCAATCCAAGGTGAGACCCCCTTGGATCTCAGGGACAGGTGAGTCCTTGGCTGGTCCTGGAGCTGCAGGACACAACCAGCAGCTCCCTGGCTGTTCTGGTGCTCAGGACTTTTGCAAAACACATTTATTCTTTTCTTTTACCTTCACGTTACCTCTGGCTAAAATGTTATTTGGGACAATCCGTGTGTTCCACGGGAGAAGGTGCAGAGTATGAAGGTCTCCAGGGTCACAGCTGGGAGAAATACAAGGGGAATGCAATACATGAAGAATTTCTTCTTGGAAAGGGTTGTTAAACATTGGAACTGGAACTGAACACTGGGCTGGCCTGGGAGGTGGTGGAGTTTCCATTGCTGGAGGTGTCCAAGGAAGGACCAGACGTGGCACTCAGTGCTCTCGGCTGGGGGACAAGGTGGGGATCAGGCACAGGGTGGATTCAATGCTCTTAGAGGTCTTTTCTGTGACTCTGGGGGGTCCTACTGGTCACAACCTCCTTTCCCTTTCACCAGGAGAAGCTCCCTAATGCTTTCCCTACAAAGCCAATTTATTTATGGGGTTTTTTTAACCCCTCTTGCAGTGGTAAGAGGTGCCAGCAAATCCACAGGGGTTGGGCATATCCACATATCTGGAATTTGCTTGTCTGACAAGATCTTATATCTGCCATAAGGCATCTCTGGAGACCACAGGGAGTGTTGGTTGGGCAAGTTCTTACAGGATCAGCTCATGGCCTTTTCTTTCTGAGGTCAGGAAGGAAGAGCATGATCCCATCTTGTCTCTCAGCACAGAAAATGATCCCAACTCTCCTCAAGTGCAGAAATGGGGAGATGAAATCATCCTGTCACACAAACAATGTGAACATGACATTTGGTTGTGTGTTTGTGAGTCACCAATTAGGCACCAGAGAAAGGCAGATGAACATTATTTCCCTTATTTGCTCAGTGAGGGCTGACATTTTCTGGGGGGGTTCTGCAATTCATACATTAACTTCCTTCCCCAGTTTGCCCTCACCCCAAATTGCTCTGGGCAGCTTTAAATAAGCTCTAATTTTTCAAAGTATACAACATCATTTAAAATGTTATTTTTTTCCTGCTAAAATACATCCTTTCTTTGCTAAGTTTGTCTGTTAAAGTTTGAAATGCACAACCTTCTTATGAATCTAAAAATATAAAGCCAAGCCAGGTGTAAAACTGTGTTACCTCTGAGAGCTGTATAATGGGAAAACTATGTATAAATCATTTTTTTCCTCGTAAGAGAAGGAATGAATTAGCTCAAGTTTTTATAAATAAAGAAAACAAGTTGTTACATGAATCCTTTTCCAAATCCCAATTGTGAAAAAGGTTGCTCTCCTGCATGATCACAGCAAATATTAGTGTCTTGTTTTCTAGTTAACCTGTTTCTTAGGGACACTTATTCATAATTGGAAAAAAAAATGGATTGAAATCTAATTTAATAATGGCACCTATTAAGGAAACAGAAGCAGCTGTATGGAGAGAAGCCCTGCTGGTTATAATTAAAGACTTCTTGGGAGAAGTTCAGCTGTTAATTCACAGTTATCCACATGCAAGAAAACTGGAAAAATTCAAGTTACTTGTGTGACCAGGGTAATATGTTAAGAGACAACGAGCCTGAAAGGTGAAATTCATAAAGCTGAAGAGAGAAATCAGGGAAGAGACTTTAAATCTCCCATTCCTGTTGAGAAATACATTATTCTGTGCACAGACCCACCAAACCTCAAAGGGTGCTCTTGCCTTGTGCTCATCAATATGAAAAAGCCTCTCAGAATGTTGCCAGAGGCTGTTCAGTCCCTGTGGTGCTGGTTGGGAATGTCTGGTTCTTGGTCTGTCCTTACTGGGGGGGCAGGGAAATGATTTTGTGCCCCCTTTCCTGCACTCAACCTTCCTTGGGGAAATTTGGGGGGACCCTGCACACCCTGCTGGGCTCAGGTTCCATCCCTGTGAGGGGATAAAGCTCCTGGAGCTCAGTGCTTTCATCTCAGAATCATTCAGGGTGGAAAGGAACTCTTAAGGTCATCCAGTCCAACCTCTGATCAGCCAACACTTCATCAGCCAGTCCAGGCAAGGTTTGTTATTGGCTGGATACAGCACTGGGCATCCCATGGATTGCAGAAATGAAAAGCTAAATGTAATTAACACCAGGACAATTTGTAGGGACTCAGAACTTGTTGAAAAGACAAGATTTCATTTGGTAAAATTACAGCTAATTGTAAATCAAAGGTAAAATGGTGCTTTTTAACTTCCTGATTTTTAGAGACAAAAGGAACCTCAAGCAGGAAGGGAATGTTGATGATATTTCTGTTTGCAACTGGTGGTATTTTCAAGAGCTGGAATTCTTTGTCGTGTTCTGAAGAGTCTGATAGAGGCCATAGAACTGATCAAGAAATTAAATAATTTAGTTACATCATTTATAGTCTTAGAAGCCAAATTTAAGAGACAGACAAGACGTGACCTGATCACTGATAGGCACAAACTCGTGGAAATAAATTGGAGGGTGGAGACCTTTCAGCTTTGCTGACAAAGATATAAGTGGCTCAGTGAAAAGCAAAGGCAAATTTAATGCAGAGATCAGGTGTATTTTTAAAAGTATCCTCGAAGGCAGCTCTGAATTCTAAAGCTTTTTGTTGGAGGAAATGATGGGCTGACTAATCATTGAAAATTATATGAATAGTAATGGTAAATATTTAGAGAACACAGACTTAGAGCAATCAAAATCACTCAGTTCTTTGAATATGGAAAATCATTTTGACAGGGAAATGAATTTTTGGGGGATGTTTCATTTTGATTTCTAAATGAAATGTTTTGACTTTTCATTTAAAATTACAGGTGTTTCTCTTTGAATTAGTCAATTTTTCGAAGAGAAGTAACACAACCACAAATATTTCATGTGGAATAAACTTTTCCATCTGCCCTGGAACAACAATTTTCCACCTTATTTTGCCAGAAGCAAAATAAATAAATACATATAGAAACCAAATCAGTGTGAAATCAGTTCACCCCTTCCCCCCTTTGCCACATTCAGACTCACACACCCAAGGACATGAGATATGTCATGAGAATATTTTTAAAAAATATCATTATATCCATATTTTAGAAATGGTGGTAGAAATAATGGTTGAATTTGTAACCCTGTGTTTGCAGGCCTTGGGGAGGATAAGAAAGTCTCCCTGGAATTAAGTGCGTGTTAAACCCATAGTTCTGCAAAGGAGACACAATACCAAAACCTCCTGCTTCAGAATTAATGAAAGTTATCCAGGTAAAATCTCCTTTATCAGCTTGAAAGGTTGGGGATTCCAGGAGGTTAAGTGAGATATTTTTCATGTTTCTCCCTTCTGTGCTTGAAATGAGGAGATAACCCAGCAATCCTTTAATCTTCTCCAGTGCCAGATATTCCAAAGGATTTATGGGGTAATTTGCAGGTAACTTGAGGTCCTCAGGACCCCACAACAATTATTAATAATTTTGCAGACCAAGTGCAACCAATCCAATTAACATTTTGCTGACCAAAATGTCATTTAGGTGAGAAACCCACACAGTGGTTTGGGTTTTTTCCTTTCCTTAGGCTGATAGGGTGTAAAGAGGGGCAAGTTCAGATTTCAGGGACTATTCCAGTTCATCCCTGTAGGTCAATCAAGATGACAAAGCTGAAAATCATGGCTTATAGCACCTGAAGAGCTTGTTTAGGGGTTTTTGTTGTTATTTGTTTTTGTGAAAGCCTTCTCCAAGAGGAAATAATCCCTACACATCCCATTTTTAGGTGGAAAATCCTACCCCTTGTAGGTTTTAATGCTGAGCCAGAGTTGCAACTCCACCTCCTTTCCCTTTATAACCTTGCAGTGACCACCATTCCCAACCCAAATCCCCTCCATGGTGAAGGAAAAGTTTAGCTCCATGCCCTAGCAGTGCCTAAAATCTTTATTGTTTCTTCTCCAATTTCTTTCAACCTGTTCTGCACCTCTGCAGCACATAATCAAATCAACTTTTCATTATGCAGCTCTACCTCAGCACAGCCCCTGTGCTCCACAGGAATATTTGGATTGAAAAAGGGGGAAAAGAGAAACCAAAGAAAGCAGAGTGTTCTCAGAGAGAACATCCAGTGAAGCTTTTGTTTCTTAGCTTTAAGCACTATGTAAATTCTAGAGAGGGATCAGATCCAAGAGTCTTAAAATCCTGAATTCTAATGAAGGCCAACCATACTTCATGGGAAAATTAAGACATCAAAAGCTGCCATTTTAGAAGGAGATTTGTGAACATTTTTGGTGGTTCCATTAAAAACTGCATAAAAGAGCTCATAGAATGAGCAAGGAAATATTTACCAAGACATCCACATCCCATGTTAACATGAGCATGAATCCATGTCACACAGAGCCCTTTACTACATAAAAGCACCATATTCAGGCCACCTCTCTGCCATAAATATTTTAAATATTACCTCCCTCTGCCAATACCATTATTCTAAAAGGAAGGCAATGAAAGCACAGGCCACATTATTACAGGGAATGTTAAAATAATATCATTTTTGTGTGTTTAGAGTACATCTGAGGAAGACTCTAGTGTTTACAATAATTCAACTATATTCCCCTGGCTCTGATTTTCTTCTTGACCTCCTTTCCCATTTTTGCTTAGGTGTTAATAGAGCAGAATTTGTATTGAAGCCACATGTGTGGGATGAAATGGGATGTATGGGGGAGAAAACTGGAAAGGAAAACCCTAGAAACACCATCCCTCAGGGATGCTCTTTCCCCCCCTAGGAAAAAGCAGCAGCTTCCCATTAAAACTCATTTCCCTACAATTCTTGAAGCCCTGTGCCAGAACCACTGATCCAGCTGAGCCATCCCTGGCACAGAACCAGGACCTGGAAAGATCCCTCTGCTCCCTCAAACAGCACCTTTACAAGAAGAGAAATTTAGCAGCCAAGGATTGCCAGAATCCCAATAAAATCCTCCTGGAGCTCCTTTTGCCAGTCTTGTGGCTGCTCTGCCACACAAAGCTCCAGGATGGATCCAGGAGCTCTTGTATGAACCACTTTATTTCCTCTCATCTTCATTAAAGATCCTCACATTGAGCAGGCAGCAAAAAGCAGGAATAATTAGGATTCCTCCAAGAGACAGGAATGTGTCTGTCAGGAAAAATGTGGGAAAGCTCTACAAGGTGATTTTTGGTTTTATTTTGTCAGATGCTGAGCTGCCCCTCAAAAGAGAATTTTTAGCAGAAGAACACAGGGGTTATTTGAAGTTTTAGGCTTGAGCTGGAGCAGCAGCTCCCCAAACATCATTTTCAGTGTGTTCTGGGCTCAGTTTCTCCCCAAATCATTAGCAGGTGAAAACTTGGCTTTTATGTACACAAGGCCAGGGCAATCCCACTGAGGAAACCTGTAAAATGCTCATTTCAGAGAATTCAGGGAATGTTTTGCCACTGACTTCACCAAGGTCAGGATTTCACACCTGAAGTGGGTTTGGGACAGATCTCGAATTCCTCTGGTTTTCTCAGCAGCGCTCGTTTCTTTATGTACAGTCTGACTTTAGTCTGAATAAAAGTGATTTCAGATGGCCTATTCATCAGAAAAATGTATAAAAGCTTCCAGAATCTGGCTTAAATCCTGAGAATATGATAATGCAAAATATAAAGTGCTTTTGAATCAAGCTGCAGTGATATGAATACTACCTGTTGGGAATGAATTCAAATCCAAAATGAAATATTGCTCTTCTGGGGAGGAAAAAGAAAAGGGGGGAAAAAATAAATCCGAGCTTTCATTGATAGTTTCAAGCTGCCCAGACCTGCTCATGCCCTGGAAAGGAGAACATTTAGAATTGTTAACAATTCCCTGAGAGGAAAAGGGGAGCTGGGGAGGGGTTGGGATCTGTCCTCCCAGGCAACAAGGGACAGGAGGAGAGGAAACAGCCTCAAGCTGCACCAGGGCAGGGTCAGGTTGGACATCAGGGGGAATTTCTTCCTGGAAAGGGTAGTTAAACATTGGAACAGCCCAGGGAGGTTTGGACTCTCCATCCCTGGGGGTGTCCAGGGAAGGACTGGATGTGGCACTCAGTGCTCTGGGCTGGGGACCAGGCACAGCTTGGGCTCGATGATCCTGGAATAATTAGTTTCTTTATCTGTGGCAACACATGTTCTGTCTTTCTTAAGGAAGTGTCTGTCCTGCAGTCCTTGCAATGCCCCAGACTAAACAATCCCCCTCCCAAAAATGAAGGAAGAGCCTGTTCTGGTACAGATGGTTGTCCCTGAACATAACCAAGTCACCTCCAGAAAGCTTTAGCTTTGCTTTGAGCTTTACTTTTTGGTCTTTAATTCATATCTATTAATCCTCAGAAGTGATTTGTAATTCAGCAATGCCATTAGAGCTCTGAGCCTTGATTTTATTGCTCTGCATGATCTTTCATTAGAGAAATAACTAAATCAGGATTATTTGATAAGGCACAGGCATCCATCACTTTGGCTTCTCAAAGCAGAGCCCGTCTGAGCAGTGGGGGAAAAAAATTAATGGTACAACAAAACTGTGCTGTGTTTTCTCTCCCTCCTTTAAGTGATTGCAATCCTTTCTGGCCAGGCCTGGGAGCTCCTCCAGCCCCCTCCTCCTGCAGTTTGTTCTCTTCCTGAGGATGGAATTTCCAGGGATCTTTACTGTCCTATTTCTCTTTATTCTGTATCACCTCCCCCCACCAATTTGGGCACCACAGTTCCCACAGTCTCCCCTCCACTGCTGCACCAGGGATGATTCCCCAGCAGATTCCTGAATTGGATGCCAAGGCACGTTGTGCCCAGAAACTCCCAGAGCTGCAAACAGCTTTTCCCAGAGGTTCCTCACTGCTCCCCATCCCTGGAGGGCAGTGACACAACAGCTGATGGGATTCTCCTGCAGCTCAGATCCAGCCGTGGGTGCCCCTGGAGATGCCCCTGAGGGTGCAGATTTACCGAGCACAGCAGGCAGGAGGTGCAGGTAACGCTCAGGATGCACCTACTAACAACTTTGGGAGATGAACAGGAAAAGAAAAAACACTCTTTTTATCACAGTTCAAATGCTGCCAAATCCTAAAATAGTCATGGCATTAAAATCTGCTTCCTAAGTGAGGCTGCTGCAGATCTCAGGACCCTGTCCATGCACAAAGTTTAGTCTAAAAAAACCTCAAGAATATTTTACTTCACCTGCTGTGGTTTCCACTCACCTTGTTTTTACCAGAAGCCTATTTGTGTTTTTTTCCTTTCAGCTCACAAACAAGGGGATTTTGACCTTTGCTGTAACACAATAAATTTACATTTCTATGTGCTTGCTCCAGCTGCCTTTGCACTGAATTTCTCCTCTGACACTTGTCTGAACATCACCAAAAATTCAAAGAATAACTGTCCTTGTTTCCTCATGGCTGGCAAGGGTATAAATAAGAGTCTTAAAAACCCAACAAACCTGGAATATAGCACTGTTTTAGTGCTGAACCATAAAACAGCATCTCTGAAAAGGCCAGGAGTGAAGAATGGCAGGCTCTTTATTGCCTGAGTGAAGTTATTACTTGGTTAATATTTTGCTCTTTGTTATTTAACCTCACTTAAACAGCAGCTTAGCTTTACACATTGCTCTCTTGTGCTGGCAGAAGGAAACAGGAGGCAATGAAATATTGCTTTATGTTGGCAATAAAGAAAAAGTAGATTTGTTTACATGGTCACAACCCATATATACCTTAAACCTGTCCTGCAAATACCCAAACAAGTGTCTGAGTGCCCCTGATTTGAATTTCACAGTGGAAAGCCAAAGGCCTGCTGCCATTAATGTTGGGAGAACATCCCTTGGACACAAAATCTGATCTTAAATAAACCCTAAATTCTGCATAAATCCAGAACATACCTTAAAAATGACAAAAGAGAGACAGAAACCCTTTTCCAAAGCAGTACATTTTTTCCTCTCTGCCTCAGATTAAATTAGCACCAGCAGAGGGTTTTCATGCACTGAGTGCAAACACCTCCACACGTTTGAGGAGATGCTGTTGTTTCCTCACACCGCTTCGATCTGTGAGTCCTGGCACAAAGGTTTCAGCTTTGATTGAGTACTAAATGCCACATACAACTTACAGCAATCTCTGGACAAAAAAAGAAGTTTATTTGGGTTATTTTTTCCCTCCCAGTCAGACTCACTTATGACTCACATTAAGCAGCAGGTTCTTGATCAGAGTGATGGGTCCTATTTTCCTATCAAGTGTCACATTGTAGGCACAGGACAGACTGTGCTTCCCTACCCATGAGCTGCACCAGGGGAGAAACGAGGTTTTTTGCTTTCCCAACATGTCCCCACCTTGGAACATCCCTGTGCCACCATCTCCTGAAGACAAAGGGGTGCTGGCTGCACTGAGCCTTGGGCCAAGCTCTGTCTTTGGCACAGTTAGTTGTATGGATTTAGGTTCTGCAGAGATAAAGTCAATATTAAACATGTATGAAACACAGCCCTGGACAGTTATCTGATCTCTCAGCCCTGAATCCATGGATTCAGCAAAGGAAATGTGGTTCATTCCCTCTGCACAGAGAGGAAAAAGAAATGGAGTGTCTATATTTTTCCTTAACTATTTAGTAGGACATTTCACCAGAGGCAGACTCATTGCTAAAAGAGAGAAAACACATGAAAAAAAGAAAAAAACAAACCAAAATCATAATCTCCTAAGACTTTTGGTGACATTATTACTCAGAAAACCTTTCTTGTTGCATATTTCACTAGTAAAGGAAAATAATACCCTCCATTACATCAAAGAGATTGTGGAATCTTCCTGAAGCCAGTTTTTCTGCTGTTCCTTTCAACAATGAGTGTCATTTTGCCAAGGGAATCACTAATCTCCTGAAAGCTCTCATTTTTTGGAATGATAAACGCTGCCAAGACCTGTGGAACAATGAAAGAGCAAAGGCTTGTTGGCATCTCACTGGATCACACTTCACAAAGAGGGGCCACAGGTCCATTCCCAAAGGATTTTAACATGGTTCCCTCTTTTTCTGCACCAGAACCTTGGGAAGAGGGGGAGGGATCTGAGCAGGAACTGCAGGACAGGGTGAGGAAAGTGGACTTTAGCTGAGTGAAATCTCACCCCCACACTCAGCTGACTCGTGATGGGGCTTCAACAGCACTTGTGCAACTTAGTCATAAAGAACAGCACCCTGTGGGTAAATGTTGAGAGGCAAAAGAGAGGAAATAAGTATTTAACAAGCTGCAGTTCTTCAAAAGGCACTGCTTAAATACTCAAATACAAAACAACATCCTTAGGAGATAAAGCAAATCATGATCGTTTTCTTAGGCTGCTTAATTACACGTGTGAGACTGCAAAAAAGGAAGGCAAAATTAAGTTTTAATTAAAGATATGAGGTAGTTATGATATTCATTGATAAATTTGATAATTAAATAATGCTGTAATTATTATTAATTGCTTCCCTGGCTGTTCTTCTCTATCTGATCATTTTATTGAACTCTTCAGAATGTGTTTTTCTCTTTAGTCTGTCTGTTCATCATGGTCTTTGAAGACTTTCTGATCTTCTGTTTCTTCAATAAAACTCAGGAGCAAAACTTGTCCTTAATAAAAATCCAATGAAGCAAAATTTAATTAAATTTCCCTGGTGCCAACAGTGAAAAATTCACATCCAAATCATCAACTGAACAAAACTCTTGAACAAGTTGGAATTATACACTAAAGTCCTTCAGACTATTCCTGTAGAAGCAGCAAGGAAATTCAGAAATAAATCAAGGTATGGATGAGAGCAGGAGAGAAACAGGAGCTTTTGGTGTTGGAAGAAAAAAGGACTTCTTGTCATTTTATCAATGGGTTTCTGAAGGTTTTAATTCTGTTTGCTGATAACATAATTTCTGAATCTTATGAAGCTCAAACTAATAACATCCTTCATTGCATGGTATCATGTTACTAAAAAACCATAAACTGATAAATGTTCAATAATTCCAGTTGAAAACATGCAGTGCCTCATTTACCACACTAATAAAAACAAATCAGGGATATCAGGGCAGAAGAAGAGGGGAAGTGAAGAGGTGATGCAGAATTTTTGAAGGAAAATTATTCTTGGATCCAAATCAACCCTGAAATCAGCACCAAAAAATTCTGAAGACCCCAGATATGCAGTTTAGGCTTTGGAATTATGTACAGGAAAAAAAACCAACTCCTTACACCCCTGCTTTTCTTTGTTTGTTCCTCTCTTTTATACAGGAAGAATCTGACATATATTTTACACAGGATCAGAGCTTGTGTGCTACAAATCCACTCAAAAGTTTACCCACAAAAACCAAGTATTGGTTGTAGTTTGCACTGTTTCTCCTCCCCAAGGCAAAACCAACCCCAAATCAACAGAGAGACTTTAACCACAAGCTCCCAGTATATTTTTCACTTCATAAAACTGCTTTCCTGAGGTTACAAGGCAGGAACAGCTTGAGGAAAACCACACCATGTTTTATTTGGAACACTTTTCTTCTCAACAAAATTAGTAGCAGATTTCATGTCATTTTTTATCAGGGGAGAACGAAATCCATTTGGCACCATTAAACCATTGCCTGCTGTAAAGCAGAGAACAGGCTGGCAATCTGTATTTTATCACATTTATTGAATTTGCTGTACATGGAAACCAGTTTGTTATTGTCATTATCCAAGAGGGTTGTTCTGCTCATGGAAGGTACTTAACCATCCATAACCTCTTGGCACCATTTATTGCCAAAAGCTCTGTCAAGTGACTCCAAGAGTCACATGGTCTCTGCAGAGCTTGGTAAGTGGGTTATTCCACCTGATTGAGTCTCAGGAGGTGCCATCACCACCCAGAATCACACTGCTGCTTTCCAGAATGAATAGAAAAAAACTTGTCCCATCATTTTTGCTGGAATTTTGCAGTCCCTGACAGCCAAAGGTTTCCTGGGCAGAGAGGGCTTGTCAGATAAAAACCATCTGAAAGCAAACCAGCAGGAAGGAGGGTCAGATTGGCTTTAGCAGTGGCAGGAAACTCGGGGGGGTTTGTCCATGTGAGGATTGGTTTGTTTGAGGGTGCCCAGGGTGCTGCCCAAGTTTGCAGCTTCCAGGTTTCTCACAGAGAGCTCCTCATCTTTTTCCACAGGGTCATTTTATCAAGCTCAAGAGGGAAGACACCTGGGTTAAAGAGGTAACCAGGAGAGGATGGTTAGGCTGCTCTATGTCCAGCTAAGCTGGGGCTCCAGCCACTAATTCCATGTGATTTGGTTTATCAAGTCCCTTGTTTGCATCCCCATTGATACAACTCACCAGAGCAAAAAGATGCAAAGCAGTCGATTCCCTTTTCAATTGTCCCTCCTCAGAAGAAATTCATTGAGGCATCACACCCAGAGCTTCTGCAGCTCAACTTTTCAGAAGAACAAGCAGGGGATTGGTTTGGGTTGGAAAGGAACTTAAAGCCCATCCAGTGCCACTCCTGCCCTGGGCAGGGACACCTCCCACTGTTCCTGGTGGCTCCAACCTGCCCTTGGACACTCCCAGGGATGGGGCAGCCACAGCTTCTCTGGGCACCCTGTGCCAGGGCCTGCCCACCCTCCCAGGGAAGGATTTCATCCCATTATCTCATCCAAACCTCCTCCCTGGCAGTTTGAAGCCATTCCCCCTTACCTGTCAGCACCAAACACGAGCAGAAATCCCAACACGCTCTTTTAGCACATTTGAAATAGTTACAGCAAAACCCCAAACATTTCTTTTGCCCATGACCCTTCTGAACACTTTCACACCTTGTTTTCTGCACTGCACAGGCACAAAGTCTCTTCTGAGAACCACTTGAGCTTTTTTTTTTTTTAAATTTGCGTTTAGTTTCCTGCTAAAAATGGAGATTGTGAGTGCCATTAGAAGTGGAGCCACTGCCATTTCCATGAATTCTCTCACATGCAGAATTGATGCACAAGGACTACAGGTGGTTTCCCATCTGTCAGCTAATGCAGTGCTGCTTTCAGCCTGTTGCCATTATCTCAGCCATGATTTAGGCACATGAAGAGCAACTAAAAACATTTCTTAGGCAGCAAAATATTGCAAAAGCAAGATATTGCTTTTGTTTTTGCCACGGGTGGAAGTAAATATATTTTCATTAATTAAATAATAATTCTTTAAACCATTTTAAAATATATTTTCTGAAAGTTAAAAAGCTACTATGGGTGGGATGCAACTTAAAATTCCAGAAGTGGAAATAACAAGAGGATGCAAAGGAATTATTTCCAACCATGCCAGGTGTTTTCACTTCAGGAAATTGTTAAGAAAACTGCACAGAACATATGTTTTCCACTGTTCTCTGCACAGGGTGATGATGTAGACATTCAGCATGACTAGATTAGGGGTGAAAGTGAGGCAGCATGAAATATTCAGAAGTTAAACTCTCCAGGTTTATTAAATAAACCTGAATTGTGGAGATTATTTGGTCTGTTCTCTCATGGGTGGGAGGATAGTTTGACTTGTGCTGAGAGCCAGTCATGTGAATATTATGAATATACAAGCAGGGGAAGAGTTTGCCTTCTAAAACTATCAAGAATCATAAAAAATAATGTTAGGAAAATACCCAATATAGTGGTCAGATTAAAAAGGAGGAAAGCTCCAAATTAAGTCGAATGACTGACACTAATCAAGTGTTAATCACAACTAGAGATGTAATAATAATAATACTACCAATAATAGTTTTACTACAACATTTGGAAGATCATGTGTAGCTTCGAAATGCTTAATCAAGAAGCTTCTATAATCATAAGCTTCCAGTGAGATGGTTTTAAAAATAAGATGAATTAAATTGTGAACAGCCCCAGTAACCTGAATACAAATGCCAAGGTGCATTTGCTGCAATTAGGAGCACACACAGTCCAATCAAACAGCTTAAGCAGCCAAGAAGTCAAAAAATATAGAGGGGAAGTGTATCCAACACACAGGCAGGGCTTGAAGTAGGGGAACTGGATGTCATTGCCAGAACATGGCCCAGCCCAAGGACACATCTGTGCAGAGATGTCCTGCTGCAAGTTCCCAGCAGAGGAAACAGGGAATTTCTAGTCCTCCTTCCATCCAGAGAGGGAACACAGGATGGGAGAAGAATGTCTGATTTTTTTACAATATTTTGAGATGCTTTAATTGAAACAAGAGCAAACAGACTTTTGCAGATGCCATTCCAAAACTGTCATGGGTTATTATTCCCTAAAAACTCTGCAAGCAGCTCTTTTACTAAAATGTTTCCCAGCCTGTCCTACACATGCTGGTAGCAGAGCTGCTTGAGTGCAGTGCCCAAAAAAACCTCCAAAACCAATAAAAAATCCCTTTGCTTTAACAAATGCATTATTCAGAAGCATATTTGTTAAATTATCAATTCATCTCTGTAACAAAATTAATAACTTGAAAATCCTTGTTCAGCTATTTTTTTAAAAATACCACAAAAGTCCAGCTAATCCATTATTTGATGATAATTACTCTACTAGCTGGAGATGAAAGCAACAAAAGAGACACAGTTCCTTTGACAGTTTAATTCTGGTGTCTTGGTACCACCTTCAATCCACAGCTCAAAGATACTGAAGGTAAAACACAATGTGAATTCTTCTCATGTTTAACACATCTTTTAAAAGAAGATAATTCTCATCATCAACCAAACTCTCCAGAAAAACTCCTCAAAGGCTCATTCCACCTTGCAAGGCTAAAATCCCAGGGCAGCTTTTAAAAAGGATTTGTATTTAGGATCAGAAAAAGAATTAATTTTTTTTTTTTTTTTTTTTTTTTGTCAGGGTGATTGTTGTATTCATCTTAGATTTCTTTTCAGATGAGACTCATTCCAAAAGGTGAACATTTATTCATCTCTCTGTGCTTCAGCCTCTGGCTGCTTTCATTTTATTTACATGAAATCAAAATAAGGCAGAAAGAAAAAAGGATTAGGGGAACTTTCTGCTAAGAACAAATGAAGCAAATTTCAAAGCAGCATATTGCACCTGAGATTATAACTGGATGTTTTAAAATGAATCTTCTTACTATTTAAAATTAGTCTTCATATTATTCCCCTTGTATTAATTAATCCTGAGATTTATCAGAATTATTTTTTTATATTCAGGAGTGGAGATAGGCTTTACTCTGAGCAAGGCAAAACCAGATTCTTCTGCACTAAAATGACAGTTCTGAAGAAAAAAATGAAGGGCGAAATAATAATAATTGTTATTATTAATAATAATTATTGTTGTGCCCCAGGGGCATCCATAGGATTTCTCTGTGAATTGTTAAATGCAATTTGAAAGCAGTGTTGGTGGTTCCCATGATCTATCTCCTGCCATCAAGGCACTTTCAGTAATTCATAGCTCTCAAGATAAATTGCTGTGCTAACTCTAATCTACAGGCCTTTGTTAATCAGGTTCAGAATGCTCTTATCACAAAATCAATGGCAATACTGTCTGTCTGTCAAAACTAGGACATATTTGATCAATATCAAAGTCAATGACATCTCATAACATAGAAATAATAAGTATTTTATCAACAAATCACTCCCAAGATGTGCAGCTGCACTTCCATCTCCTTTAGGGTTCAAAATTCTCCCCAAAAAAGATGAAACTAAACGTATCCTTCGAGTAGAACTGCCCAGACCACAGGGCAGTTTAACACCACATACACACAGGGGCTGGATCAGGGGCTAACCATGACCAAATAAAGTGCCAATGTTCCCTCCTGATCAAGGAGCAGAACTGGATTATGTCAGGTTCCAAAAGACCTCTGAGATCATCAGGTCCAACCTCTGACCCAACACCACCTTGTCAACCAGACCATGGCACTCAGCCTCAACAAACCAACCAACCAAATCATCAGAAAACAGAATAAACCCCTGGTTTTGAGTCAATCCAAAGCCTTGGTCAGAGCTCCTGACATTCCTGAAAGCAGGATGTGTCTGCAGGGGATGTAGAACAGACTGTACATGATGCCTGGAGTAGTTTAGAAGAGGTTGTGTGGTTCTTGGGCTTCTCCTCCTCTCTCTTTATTCTTTTTTTCTTTCTGGTACAGCAGAAACACTTGTCTGTGTAATTGTAATACTGAGAGGGAAACACTAAAAGGGAAGGCAAATAGAAGCATTTCCCAGATAATTGTTTTAAGTGTTCCCCTTTGTATGATAAAGTAGTGGAGTAATTTCATTGGAAGGGCAGAGAGAAAAAAAAAAAAAAAGAGGAAAGAGTAGCTCAGACAGAAAATTATCAACTTGGGGTTTTGAAACTGCTGCTAATTGAATATCAGGAGAGGAAAAGGAAAGCAAAATTTTACAGATTGGTTCTGATAGAGGCTGGAGAACAAAAGGAATAAAACTGTCTCCATTTCCTGTGATTACCATCTACATTTTCATACAAATGCATGCAAAGTTTGCAAATTTCCAGCAGGTGTTGCACCTAAAAACAACCAGCCCTGCATACAAAATATTAAAGTTACAGATGTACCACGGCCTGGGCACAGGTTTCTGTTTTAATCCTTTGAACACGAGTTCTGATTTCTTTGCTAATGGAACAAAACGTTAAGTGAGAGTGTTCAGTGCCCTCTTGGTTGGGATTCTGTTTCCTGCAGCCCATGGAGCAGCTCCAGCTGTGGTGACACAGGAGCTCCCAGTACAACACAAATTAACAGAACCTCTCAGCACTGCCCAGAAAAGCTTGGACTTGGGTGTTCCAGCTCCATCTCCTGGGGTTTGGACAGATATAAAGGTGGTGATGGGATCAGAACCAAGTGAAAGCTGTTTTGGGGTAGGAACACTCACTCAATCTCTGTTTTTAGAAGGCAACCAAGACTTACAAGTCACCTCCAGGTGTAACACAGCAAAACATCTTCCCATGACTGAACAAACCCCCAGGTGCTTTTCCAGAGATTGACAGGGCTTTTAAGTTGAGGGAAAAAACCTTTTGCAATCCACCCAACCACATCACCTGGCACCTTTCATCCTGTAAATAAAATCTTTGCACTCTTATGGCAATGGTTCTCAAAACAGATGTTTATTGCAGTTGTTGATGTGCCTTTGCACTCCCAGTGTTATCTTTTTCTGCCATAAATGCCAAAATAAACACTATCTGCAATTGCTTACAAAAAGGACATTTCACAAACTATTAATTTGTGCTCTTTAGCTGTCACACAGAGAAAGAATTCAAGTTCTCCAACAGGAAGAAATGAGGAAAACCAATCCACTTACATTCAAAAAGTAAGATCCAATCCCTAACAGATCTAATAAGTTTGGATATAAAAATTTTAACCTCAAATTCCTATTTAATCAAATGAAACTTCTGTGGTTTGTGGCTTGAAATTGTGTGTTAAAAAGCCTATATATTGTACATGCTGCAGAAAATGAGGATTTCCATGGAAAATTGTAGCTTTTTAACAAATAGAAAGAATTTTGTTGTTGTTTTATTTTTTTTTTCTGAGCAAATCTACAAGAACAGGAGGGAAAGTGCACCTTGAACAATGTGATGTTCCTGTGAACCCAAAGCTCTCAGAGATTTTGAAGGTATTATGTGGTGGGGATGCTCAGACAAAGTTCAGTTATGGATAAAACAGCTCATAAATGGATAGAGAATAATCGAATTTTTTAAAATATTATTCTAAGAGTTCAGTTTAATAGTATAGAGTAGAATAAATAGAATTTTTTAATCAATAACCATTAAGAGGACCAGACACTTTCTGGAAAGCAAATGTGTTGTTTCATTTTTCATTAATTCCTGTGTATTTACCATTTCTGCCCCAAATGCAGAAACCTCTTCAGCCTTCAGTACATGGGCTATATATATATATATAGTTTTTATTTTTTTTTAAAGAAACCTCATGCCAGCAGTCTTCAGATAAACACCTAATTGACTGACAGTTTGTAGGTGTCACCTCCCAATTTAGAACCCAATTTAAATTTAACCGTCATATTGTTGAAGAAAAGTGTTACCTTTCAGTCAATAATTACACTTAATTGGCTTGAGGATTTAAATGCTACATTGGCTACAAACATTTCAAGCTGTGCATAATGACTGAGCCTCCTCAAAAGACTCCAGTTGCTGTAGAGTTTGAGTCTTCTCCTCCATTTATCATAGAAATAAAAAATATCAGCTTTTTCTCTCCTTTTGCCTTATTAGTTGATGCAAACAAATGGCTCCACAGCCTGGCAGTGGGGGGAAAAGGATAACTGAGCTTATTTTCATGACCATCTCACTTCATATGTGCCTGAAAGTGAGAAGATTGAAATTGTCACCTAAATGTTGGCGGTGCGCAGGGTGGGGAGGACAGACCAGCCTGGGGCACATTAAAGAACACCCACCACACACAGGTCCCAGGGAAGGGCCTCAGGGGCAGCTTCTCCTGTGCTTGGAGGTGAAAACAACCCCTCCAACACCAAGGCGATGTCTTGCAGGATTCGGGGCTTTGATGGCAGCGGTGTCACACCCGCAAACCCCAGAGTGTCGTCCTTGTTTCACACCAAAATTTCCTTTTCTCTGTCAGTGTTCAATCCATCAGCTCCTGTTGCCTGTGACCAGCCAGCCCACCTGGATTTTGGGATACCACACACATCCAAGCCTTGGCTCTACCCTTCCAAAGCTTTCCAACCCAAATGCTGTTACCAACCCCCTGCTGCAGGACACAGCCCAGGAGGGGAAAGGCACGAAGCTTCGCTGGGCAGCAAAGCACCTTCCAGTCCTGGGTCCCTGGGAATCCTCTGCCAGAGTGCCCAGATTTGCCCTGCAAAGCATCCACCCCCTTTGCCACTGCTGGGGCAGTTTGAGGCCTCGAGGTCTCTTATTCCAGCCTGGGAACCTGAGCTCAGCACAGACATGCTGAGCCTTTGAAGTTGAGGACTATTCATGTTACAACTAATCCCTTGGCTTTGTTTTTCCTATTCCAAGCCCTGCTTTGAACCATTTTACTTGTAGGATTTGGGTTCACAACTTATTCCTTCAAAAGCTCTTTTATGTAGTGACTTTCTTCACTGCAGGTTTGGAAAGGAACTCACAGAATCCAGCCTGCATCATATAAACAGAGATTTGTTGCTCATAGAACTCTCTACAACCCCGTGATTTTACAGCACTTTTACAAACTTCTGGCCTTTCATGGGGGTTTGCCCATCACAAGGACCATTTATGTCTTCCAGCCAGCAGGAATTACTCATCAAATTCTGCAAAGAAAAGCCTTTTACTTCTAGGATGTAATGCCACAGTTTGTCTCCAATGTGCTGCAGTGTGAGGTTGGAGAATATTTAAAGAACGGGCCAAACTACAGATACCAGATACCCCCAAACTGTCCTGGCTTCTGCAGGCTGGGCATGACTGCCAAACATCTCACAGACAGATTTAAAGGACATATAAATCCATCTTTCACAGCTGTTTTGTGACCTTTATGACAGCCAAGAAAATGAAACTTCACTTTCCTACTTCATATAACAGCAAGAAATGAAGACAGAACCCTTCCCCTGGTCTGCAGAGAGTCAATAGAAGCAGGAGTGATCCACCAGCACAAACCTGCTTGTAAAAGTTGCTTGTAGAAGTCAGAGAGGTCAGCCTGATGCTAATATTCCCAGTGAGAATTAGCCAATGCACCAAGATCCAGCCCCCTTCCTCATTCCTGTTAATTGTGAGGAATTAATTTATCCCAGAGAAACCTGTAGGTGGCTGTTCCAGAAGCTTCCTTTCTGCCTGACATTTTTTAGATAGACTCAAATCCAGCTCCTTTGGCCTCTGTTTTCTCTCCAGAAGATGAGGAATTATCTCAGTGAAGCCTGACTGAGTTCCCCAGGATGGAGATGGGTTCACAGAGTTACTGAGGTTGGATGTTACTCAGCAATTCTTACTCTCAGAGCAACATCTGTGTGCCCTGAGCTCCCTCAGTGCCCAGCACAGACACTGAAGGGGTCCAGGACACTCCTGCACAATAACAACTTAACCCACATCCTCTGCCTGCTGCTTCAGGGCTGCTTGACAAACTTCTTGGGGCTGGTAGTTAGTAACTGTCCTGGCAGCTCTGCCTGAGGATGGATTGCCCCTGCCCAGGCTGCATCTCCCAGGGAAGAATGGAGAGAACCTCAGGAAAGAAGTGGCTGCAAAAATGATGCATTTGCCAGTAGAATAAGAGCAAGTATGCCAGGCCAGAGAGGAAAGACTCGAGCTGAAGTTAACAGAAGCAATATGAGGCTGGGTCTGCCTGGCAGGTGCTATCAGAGAGGCAGAGAAGACAAAGGCAGCAGTGAGACAAAAGGAACACAGAAAGGCAGCAGATAAAAAAACAGAGACTGCTACAGAGAGGGTAAAATCTGTGCTATTCAACAGCTCTTGAGACTCACTGGAAACTGTCTGCTGGAAAAGAGATGAAAATCTGATGATTTAAATATATTTATATGACAGAGCCAAGTCGAGAGGATGTTCCCCATCAAAAAAGGTTTATAACACCTCCTTCCCCTCCAGATGGGGGTTAATAGACAACAGAAATGACTCTGAAAAGCCCCTGGGTCTCTTCTAATGAAAGAGCAGAAACAGGAGACAAAACTGAGTGTGCAGCTTAAAAGCTGTGGTTGCAGAGGTAATAAAACCACCCAGGAGGCTCCCCAGTGCCACAGGAAAGAGGTCTTGCTTCACATCACTTTTTTCCCCACCTCTCTCCATAAGAAATGTCCCCTCCCAGCAGGGAACTCCTGCCTCTTCCACCTGCTCCTTGTCCCCCCTTCCATGGAGGACTAGAATATTCCTCAGCTCAGGAAAATTTCAATAAAACCCTCAGAAATTTATTGGAGGACCAATAAATGGTCCTCCAATAAATAATAAATGAGCAGAGGGGGGGTGGGATGGTGGATTCCAGAGGGAATGTGGGGCAGAGGGAGGAGGATGGGAGGAAGGGAGTGCTGCCTCCATCCGTGGTGGCTGAGCTGGGCTCACACCAGAGCAGCTCGTGCAGCCAAAGCTGGAAAAGTGGGTCAGTGCCTGCCCCCAGTGCAGAGGGGAGAGGGAGCTGGGAGCAAGCCAGGCTTTCTGCAGCCTGGAAACACTAAGAGGAACACTGGGATCAGGGAAAGTTAAAATCACTCCTAAGTTTCCATAAAATATTGGACAATTCTTTTCGGTTCTAGCCCAAAAAATCAAAGTGGTGCTTGTTAATTAGGAGAGCCTGAACAGAGGATGGTGTTAAAGATGAACAAAGATTTATTAATAAGATCTTTCTCTGTCAGGCATCATCATCTTGCTTCCCTTTGTCATGGGAGAAAGTCTTTTATAGCAGTGGAGAACCACTTTGTGAAAGCTGGATTTGAAGCGATGCTCCCCATTTCATTACAGTTAGATTTCATCCAGAGGCTTAAAAATCAAACAGAACTCAAATCTTCTGAAAATATTCTGAGGTAAAAGGAGCAGAGCTTTTGGCTAGAAAGGAGGTTTTTCATATCACTTCAGAATATTCTTTTTTTTATTAATAGTGATTTAATGTGTGCACAGAGATCACATTCATTTGCTCTTGGAGAGGGAAGAGGGAATGAGTGAAATTGGTCATCTCATCATTTCACTAAACCTCAAAGTTAAACTATTTTGTGTCACTCATTTGTTATCAGCCCCTGGAGAGTGGCATTGCTTTGAGCAGGATGATGAAATAATAAGCAAAAGCACTCGATCACCTGCCCTAAAATGGTACCTGAGGAACACAGAAGTGCCAAGCAAAAGTGTTTAAATCTTTGGAGAGAAGCCTCATTTTACAGGCAAATCTGTTTGCATTTAATAAACTGAAGAGAAAAAAAAAAAAAGAAAAAAATAAAAATACATTCATTTATATGGAAAAGGAGGCACTTAATACTGCCAAGGGCAGCACGTCCTTGGAAATAGAAAACCAGAATTTGTCCAGGCAGAGACCAACTGTGAAGTGAACTCTGAGTGTATAAAAGATTGTTAAGTTGGAATGAGATGATCTTTAACCTCCCTTCCAACCCAAACCATTCTAGGATTGTATTCTGTGATTATGAAAATGAGAAAGATAATTTTGTTGTTCACATGCCATGATTCTCTTTGTACTGACCTGAAACAAAGCACAATGCACAGACCTCACTAACCAGAAAGTGCAAACTTCAAATTTGCAATTTTAGCACTTTTCTGATTCACTTTTCTTGAAATCAAGTTACTAGAAAGTGAGTTCTAACATTGATAAGTAACTTGAATATCCCTTACCCCTGTCTTAAACTAGATAACATTTGCTTTTGCTTTGTGCTAACTCATAGGAGAATTTCCTATGAGTCTGAAATTTTGTTTAGAACCCTTAAGAAACACAATTTCATGCTTAAGTCAGTCAGTTGGACAGGTTTCATTTAGGTTTCCTGCAAAACCATCAAGCTGTTCTAGTTTCACTTAAAAGGTTTAAGACCTGAGCCAGTAAAAAATATGAAACCAGTTAAATTACCCAATTGCCTTTTTTTTCCTTCAGCTCAGAGGAACTGACACTTCAAACTTGGCTCAAATTCTGGTGACATGGGAAAGGGAAAAGTTTTCATTACAAGTTTTCCAGGAGGTCACATTTGCTCATGAGAGCTCTAAGCCCTCAGTCATCCCTTGGATGTCATTGGAACAGACTCAGCTCTTTGAAAAATCACATCATTTGCCCAGAATGATTCTGCTTAAGGTGTTCTATTTCCAGTGAAGTGGATGTTTCAAGAAGCACTTCAATCCCCAAAACAATTTGCACCTACAGCAACAATCACAACTCCAACCATTTGTGCACCAAGGCAGGTGGGTCTCAAAACTGTGTTGGCCAAATTTCAAGTTTTAAAAGTGTTTTTCCCTCTCTGCAGATTCACCAAACAGACACAACCTACATTATTCCTACTGTAGGTTTCCAGTCAGATGCTTTCCTTCAAAATTAATAGTTCATATCTATTTATCTTCCACTCTTTGTCCTCTACCAGTTGTAAAATAACTCCTACAAGTAGCTCCTCAAAAGTCCCTGGGCTGCTTTTCTTGTCCTCTGAGCAGAAGAACAAAATAAATGATTGTTTTCATGCAGTTCCTCCCAAGGTTTTCAGGGCTTTTTATGGCTTCAGGATTTGATTTGTGTAAGGAAGAATTTGTCCTTTTATTAGTCAACAAGGCTTAGTTTGACAAATTTGTCTAATGTGGCCATATTATATATTTTAACTTGCTGACATCTAACGATTGAGCAGAGGTCAGGTTGGAAGCTCAAGGATTAACCAGCACTTGTTTCATATTTCATCTTTCAAACCCAGTAAAACATGGCAGTCTCTCCACAGCTGTCTGTCAGTGGAAGGAAAGATACCTCATAAATAATAAGCAACATTTTCTATTCAATTAAATTTCTCAGAGAGCAAAATCCAAAGAGGAAAACGTGGATTAAATGGTGCTGATTTAAAACAAACTCAATGAGGAGAAATACCTATCATAAACACAGAGAACTGAAAGAATAATTCTATTTTAAATTAAATTGCTCCAAAACATGGGAGAGGAAAGGACTTTAAGACTAAGAAAATACCAGAGTGATTACAAATTTATACATAGTGCAACCACAAATAAAGGCACACTTCCCAAACTGATGAATTAACTAAATAATACTCCCTTCCCATCGTCTGCTCACCCACAAAAGCCTGACTCAGTCACTCATTTAATAAGGTTTTGAATTCCACACTCTTGTTTTGCTATCTGAGCCTTCCTCATTCTCTTTCATTTGCACCAAAATCTCCAGATTTGGCAGCAGCTCCTATTTTGCCCCTACCCCAAGATCCCACCACGGTGTGGCTGCTCCAGAAATACCATTTCTAGACGTGCCCAGAATGACAAGAAGCTCTAGGACAGTTCAGGAAGGTTTCTAATCTCACCACCAACTATTAATCACAGGCAGTGGATGATCTGCTTTCCCAACTCTTCTCTTGGCTGGGGTCACATCTCAAGCAAAATCCAGGTTACAACGGGATAATTTTTTTTTTCCAAGTAGAGCATCATTCTCTATGAAGCTGAAAAGGAATCCATATTATTTATCCATGTGAAACACCTCCCTTTTTGGGATCAATACAATCTTTTGGCTCTTGCTCAAACACTGACATGGTTTCTAACCTTCCTGCTCTACCCCAAATGCTCCCTGATTCCATTCAAAATTCAGGATTTGTTCTCTCTGTGATCCCACAGGTCTGAAAACAGCACTTTTCTAGAAATTACAATTTTACAGCACATCCTGTAGACTTTTTCCTTTAAATGTCTTCTATTTTTACACACGAGCAAATGATGACTTCTTCATTGCATCCATCTGGCAGCTAATCAAAAGGCTTTCTTCACTTTACAGGTTTTTTGATGAAATAAACCTTGTTTGCCTAAAATGCTTCGTTACTCCATGAGGAACACGTTGTTTTTTCCAGATTAAACAGATTTCAAGCAGTTTCTACACTTTGTGTGAAAAGGAACTGTGCGATTGCTGCAATTACCTCACAGCATGGGAAGAGTAAATAATGTCCTACTGACCTCTCTGACCAATATTTATTCAGGAATATTTATCTGCAAAGTGCTTTGGGGTGGATTTTTTGGCTGTTTGTTTTCTGCTTGTTTGTTTTCAATAACCATTTCCACCTTTATAATTTTTCCTGATTATGTTCAGGCTGCAATTAGCTAATTACAAACAGTGTAGATCTTTCAGAAAAATTAAATTTGCAGTTCTTCTCTTATTTGTTGGCTGCTTGTAGGATGTTTTCGCAACATGGTCTCTACTAATACAGTGATGTCTCACTTTCCACGCAACAAGCTGTGGTGCAACCATTAGGAAATTAATTTGTTTGCTCAATGATCAGTGGGAGCTCATAAAAAATGAAGACAAAACAAAGTTGGGGAGGCAAAGGGCTTGGCTAGAATTTGAGACAACCTCCAGGGATCTGGGGAGCAGGAGCCAAACTGAACTGCAGGAGAGAAGGGAAAGGGAGGAAAAGGGGGTTAAATAATAAGTTCACTTAGAAACAACTTGTATTTCTGCAGTGCTTTCCACAATTTGTTGTGACTGTATCTTGAACAAGATTAACCATTTAACCTCAGAGCAGTGAGGTTTTATGGTGTTTTGAAGCATCCCCCTGAAAACAGCCACTTCTTTGGTACCAAAATGATTTTGGTACACAGTAAACACTGAAACTCCTTCCAAATGAATTCCAACACCAACATCTAAAGCTTGTCAATGCTTTGCATGGGAATGAATTGGTTATTCTTTGCCATATTCTGTCCCAAACTGATATTAGCAGCAAAACAGGGAAAAAAATAAGAGTTAAGCTGTCAGCTGAGTTTCAGTGAGTGCCACTATTAAAGAAGGAAGTGCTTCTTTCCTCACTAATATCAAATGCTACAGGCAACAACAGCCATAATTAATAGAAAATATTGTTATGTAAATGTAACTAATTGTCTTAATTGTCTCTGCACTACTTATAGTCTGTATTTGTATCAATTAATAGCACTTTTCATGCAGTAATTGCTGCTCTGGATCATTGCACCAGCCAGACAAACAAGCAGACAAAACCTGTTTTGATTGAAGACATGAATTTCATCATCCAACTGCTCAATGTGACTGTCAGAATCCCTTCCCTTCTCAAAAGATCTGGGAAATAAGTTTAACTGTCTAGAGATGGGAAAAACAATTATGTGAAACTCTTCTTTCAGCCTTTTATGTGGACACCTGTAGCATTTTGTTCTGTCCTTCCTTTAAAAACTTCCACCAGTTTTTTAAATTTCACTGGAAAATTTAGAAGAGCACAAAGAGGGAAATGCCCAGGGATGCTGTTGGTACCCAGAGATCTGTGTGAAGTCTCTCTCCAACCATTCCTGGCCAAGTTCTTTAATTTTTAGGGCTCTGCTCACATTCATCTTACAGAAAGGATGTTGTGAAATTATCCTGAGGAAATCAAGGCAGGGAAATCAAAAGGATAATAAAGCTTCCAAAAGGAGAGCAGGGCAGGGGAACAACTCCCTTGGCTGGGCTGGGAGCTGCTGTTTGGCCACAAGAGTTGCCAGAGCATCTTTTGACCAACTGAAAAAGTCACACAAGCAATGAAGACAAAAACCTCCAGACTGGGAGATTCATAAAGCAGAAAAATGTCGTATTTCCATCACATCTGCCCAGCTGAGGCTCAAGACAGAAGAAAGGGAAGGAGGGAGAGTCCCATTTCCAGGTACAGCTCCAGCTCTGTTGAACTCAGCAGCTGAGGAAGCACCAGCACAGTTATTTGACATTATGATGTCTCTGCAGCTGAAAGTCACTAAATTTAGAGCAGTTTGGACACAGGGTCCTAAACTTTTTCCTGTGCTGTGGTTTCCTTTAAGCACCTGAGCCCAGAAATCACAGCTTGGTAAATCTGGGGAAAAAAATACAAATTAAACACGTGCTAAAGCTGAAACTTGGTGCAGTCCCAGCATTAGGGATTTCTCTGATACACAGAAGTACAAACTGTATGATCTATAAACCAAATTCAGACTGAGGAGTTTTGCATCTGGGCTTGAGGCTTATTTAGGGGAGAGCCAAGACTAAAGAACCTAAAAATGAAATACCCATCCACAAAGAGCACCACAATAAATCCAGTACCAAACTGAGGTACACGACTCCAGTTCTTGCACCAAGTGCTTTTAAATGAATGAACACAAGAGTATAGGAGAGGCAAAATCCTGCATTATTCATTAAAGGCTTGTAGTGCTTCATTAGTTTTGTTGCTATAATCCACTTCTGATTAGCTGGGTTGTTAAACAGCCACTGCCAAGCCCTGCTAAAGTGCATGAATTCCTCTTCCAAGTGCAGCAGAGGGTCCGTGGCTGGAACTGGGAGGGGAAATGTGGAATATTTGGCTGATTTTGCCAACAGGCAGCACCCAGAAATGTCCAGGGGAGGTTTGGAAGACAAATCTTATCACTGCACTGCAGGTGGGTGGGTAGCCAGGTCAAAGCCCTGCTGGTAAGAGATCTCAGGGGTTGTGTGGGGAAGGGAACTTGGCAAGTAACATCTCTGTTGGAAACAGATTTTCTTCCAAGCCCATCACTAAACTGTGGATTAATCCCTGGGAAATGGGTTAAAGCTGATCTGTTCTGCTCTCTCAGAAAGAGCTGGCTCTGGAACGAGGCAGCAGCAGCTGAACTGAGGGTTTGTCCAGTCACTTCACTTTACCAGGGAAGAGATTTGAAAGTTCTGGAAGAGAGAGCATCCTTTCATTTTGTCTGTGTCCAACTATGAATATTCAAAGGGACTGTTCCAACCTGCTGCTTCACCTGGAATACAAATAATTAAGGGATATTAAATTCATGTTTTTCAAACTGTCAGTGTGTTTCCAAGGGTGAATACCAAACTTGTGAATATTGACATTCCCAACAGTCAAACATTTTAATATTGCAGGTTAAAAATGGAACTTCTTTTTTGAACAAGAAAAAAAAAAGAAAAATTAGACTGATTTCATAGACATGATTCAAGCCAATGAAGAAAGGATCAGTGCCATGGACACCCTAAAGGGACACTTTTTGGTCACATAATCTGCCAGCTACACAAACTACTCCCTTTCTTTTTACTTGGTCTTGGTGCCACATAAACAACTGAACATTTAAATTCTTTGGGAAACTCTGTCAGGGATCTTTCTGTCAGAAAAATAACACAGAGTTCCCAAAATAAGGTTGTCTCTGGCAAACAAGGAGCTCTGATTTATTCTTAACCACAGAAAGATCCTCCTCATCCTCTTCCATCTTCCATTTCAGACCCAGGGCTTTATGTGAGAATCTTACAAAGAATTTGCAGAAAATAAAAAATAATCTTCTTTAAAAATTAGGGAAAATATCAGCCACCATTTCCTCAGCTGTGGATCTGTAGAACTGTGATCAGGAGCAGCCATGCAATGACCAAGTGTCTACTCAATTAGTCTCTGGGGTGTGAAATCACTGCAAAATAATCTGATTATAATGATGTATAAAACCAGGCATGACTGAAATGTTTGTTAGATAGGCTGTTACTTGTATTTTAAAATCAAAGCACAGGCATTTTTAGGACTCAGGGGATTTTAAGAAATGAAAAACTACTACAATGGGTGGGAGGAAATAATAAATCTGCTTTCCCAGATTTTGTTTCTTTACATCAAGACTGACATTCTGAATACACTCAGAGCAAGTAAGGAATCTATATCAACTGCAAAGAAGCTAATGAAAGTCTACAATGCCCTTTAATAATTTAAATTACATTTATATAACCTCAATTTAAATAGATTTTAATGAAAAGACTCTGGATCTGTTCTTCTGGCTGCAGCATTTTCCACTTTTCCATTTCTCTGGGAAGGCTTCAAACTGATTTCCCAAAGCAAAGCAACTGGGGACGATTTATCAGGGGCACAGACACTGCAGGATTTGGCAAGAGAGGAGTTTTGTGCCCTGTCTCTTGATCAGACAAAGTTTATGATGAATCCTTAAGAGCTACTTTTACAGATGCAATCACCAGGGTTCATTTATTCCCTGACAAGAGAGAGGGGAGAGGATCAGCAAGGTTTGGGGTGAAACAATTGCCTGAGGAGCAGCAGCAGCCTGGAATTTATAACCCAATGAGTCTCATAATTAGGGCTACAAACAGGTAACACAGGCTTTGATATAAAAGGAAAGGTTTGAGCTCAAAATTTATACATTATCTCAACTATTTTTTAGTTTGTTCAGTGGAGACTTCATGTTGGAACCTGTATAATTTAACTGATGAACTGAATGATTGAGAGACATGCTATAAATATTGCAGCTTTGATTCTTCTGATATTATTTCTTTGATTGACTGGTGATGAAAAAGGCAGACACAAGTTTTATAAACACAACAGTGCAAAGAAAGCACAGCAAGTGGGAAGGTTTTAATCCTTAATTTGGAATAAAGGAATGATCTGATAACAGAAACAAGGGGCAAGTTTATATTTTCTTTTATAGTTTCTTGCCTAATATAATTATTTTTTTTTTTCAGATCTGTCCATCCCAGAGCAAAGACCAGGAATGTTCATTGTGTGGATGAGGGCTGAGCAGGGCCCAGCCTTCTCCTGCTGTCACAGGGTGCTCATTGCTTTTGTCTCAAAAGAGGGGACTGGGGAGAACAAACACGTGGTTTTATGACATATTAAGAGATCCTCTGGAATATTCTGGCCCATTCATCCCAGACAATGGCACACCTGACCAGAGCACAACCTGCACAGCTTCAGATTTGAGTGGTTTAAATACAGCCTTGATAGAAATTAAAAAAGAAGAGAAAAAAAAAAAAAAAAGGGCTTTGTTTTCTTACTGCACATTTCTTCAGAATTTTCATATTCATGTATTCAAGGCCATGTCAATTAAACACTTCAGACTTTAAGCAGCCAGTTATTCTGGCTTGGAAAGGGAGTTTAGTTATGGGACAGTTTGATTTGATACCATTCAAATTGCAAGGGACATGCTTTCACAATCACTTGTGCCTAATCTTTGCAAATACAAATATTGCTGGTTTGCATTTTCCTTAGTACTGAAAAGCCCACGATCCCATTTGCTTTGCCACCATGGCAGGATAAAAGAATTTTAATTGTGCAACATTCTTTCCTGAGGAACCCATTAAAGTGCAAGTCTCTGTGTTCCACCTTTATGTCCCAGAGTGGATCACAACTTCTTTGTGTCACTCTGACTTTCAGCAAAGAGAATTTGCAGGAAAAATGTCCTTAAAGGCTCTTTTTAGCATTCCCTGACTAATGACTGAGAAAAGATCAATGATATTTGAGCACAATTCACTAATTGGGGATGAGTAACAGGAATGAACAAAAAGAGACAGAGCACAAGAGATTTAGAGAAGATTGAGGCTTTTGTTAAAATATTGGAGAGCTTGGAAAATTAGTCTGAGGAACCAAAGCAAAGATTTGGCTGAAAGAACCTGCAGCTCTTTACAGTGTTGTACAGGATGGAATTTTCTGAACAGATACACTCAAGGCAAGATTCAAAGTCAGTAAAATTAGGTGGCAACTGAACACATTAAGATTTTCCACATTACATTCTATCTTTTTAATAAGATCATGCAAACTTCACACCTTCCTTGGGTGCCTGATGAGGCTGAAACATGCTGCCAAAATGTTGCAATTACCATTACATTTGTAATCTCAAAATTGTTCATGCACAGACTGAATGCTGTGACTGAGGGACCTTTAGGGTTTATATCACTGTAACCTGCATTTAATCACAGTAATAATACAGCTCTTTCCTTGCTCACTCAGTTGTGTTAAAAATGTTACATTTCCTTATTAGATGGATTGAAAAGGTATAAGTCAGGCCAGAACTACTGAATCATTAAATTCTATAGAAAAATATGTTCACAAACAGAGTCTAAACCACAGGGAAGTTCAGTCACCTCTCTCACAGAGATTTCTTTTCCTGAGGACATTGGTAGCAGGCACAGAAACACTCTGTGTTCAAAGCCTTCATGCTCAGACTGTATAAACAGCAGAAATCAAAATACTTCAATTGCCAATGATTTTCCCCTATGGGGTGGTAAAGATGAGGTGAATAGTTACTAATCCAGCAGCATGAATCCAATAATGCAGAAACTTTCATACAATATACTTTATTGCCAATCAAGTGTTATTGCTTTTAGCAGACTACCTATAATGTGCTTTTTTTTCCCCCTCTCCCAATATATAACAACTAAAATTTAACCTCTTTCAGAATATAACCAGCATGAAAGAATACCAACAAATTTTTGGTTTTGAGCATAAATCTCAATGGAAGGAGTCCTGGGAATACCAAGTGATACTCAAGCTTTCAAATGGAATTTTCAGTCCTTCATTTCTATAATCCTTGTCTCTGTATGTTACAAGGCTTAAGAACAATTCCATCAAAACCCATTTCAATGCTGAAAGAGCTTATTGGGTTCATTTCCTCTCCACACTGTAGCTCTGGCCACCAAAGGATCATCAAACCAGCCACCAAAGCCAGAGGTGCCACCAGGGATCACAACCTGAGCTGTCCCATGGGCTCAAATCCAAAATACCTGCAACAGTGGCACCACACTACCAGCACATGTGTGTTCCTAATTCCTGCTAAAACATATTTATTGCAAATTCAAGTTTATGTAAGGGTTTGAAACTCAGCCTTATTATTTCATATGGGCAAAGGCTCCTTTTTTAGTGTGTGAAATCTCATCTGCTGATGCACCCAAAGAACCAGGGTCCTGACTTGGACAGAGAAAGCCAAAAATAGTTCAAACGTGGTGTTTCCTGGGGACTGAAGGGGGAAAGTTGATGCTTTTCTGCTTTTTGTTTATTCCTCAGCTAAAACCCTCTTTGAAATGTAACAGTTCATAAACATTTCTTTGGATTTCCACAGAACTGAAGGTTTATGTCCTCATGTGGTAGAATTATCTCTCCAAGCGCTCTGTTCTTTCCTGCAGTATCTTTGCAAATGAAATATTCAGAAGTTACCCCATTTTTAAAAAATGGTTCTAAGGAGAATAATCTTAATTGCACCATAAACTCCACCAGCTGGTCTGTAACCCCTTGAAATGACAGGTTCCATCTTTGCCATCTCATAATGCCTCCGTTTCATGCCTGAATCTTCAACTTGGGGAGTAATTACTGAAAAGGCATTTTAAGCATTTATTGTCTCATGGCCCAGCACAGAATCACTCTCGTGGGGGTGTCCAGGAGCTGCTTCCCACAGTCCCTGGTGGCACAGAAGGGGTGGGAGGAGAGGGCCCTGCTCCCATGGCAGCAATCACCCCTTGCAGGGGTCCTGGGCCCTTCTGGAAGGCACTGGTTTAGTGGCACAGTGTTAGGGTTGCATGAGTTGGGCACTGAACAGGCTCCCCAAGGAATGGTCACAGTCCCAAACCTGCCAGAGCTCCAGGAGAGTTTGGACAATGCTCGGGGACAGGGAGGGATTGTTGGGGTGTCTGTGCAGGGCCAGGAGTTGGACTTGGATGGTCTTTGTGGGTCCCTCCCAGCTCAGGAGATTCTGTGATTCTAAACTCTGTATGTTATGGCTCTGTAAGAAACCCCATTTATCTGAGCCCTCCATGGGCTGAGCTGTTCCTGCTGCTGCCTGGATGTGGATTTGCTGCAGGGAGATTCACCAAACCAATTGCAGGCTGTGATACACCCAAATACCAGATGTGCGTCACAAGAACAGCACAGTTAGAGATGTGGGGTGAAATTCTACAGCTGGAAAACATCTCATGCCGAACAGAAGGGACTCAGCAGCCCAGGATCCATGGCCCAGTTCCCTCTCTGAAGTTTCTTGCCCAGGGAATGCCCATGGCTCACTCTTTGCAGTTTCCTGTCCCCTCTCCCAGTATAATAAGGGGCACCAGCCCAGGAGCTGTGCTGAGCTGGATGAATTCAAAGAAAAACAAGCACACAAACCTGTAACTCTCTTTCCCTCTCCACTTTTTTGGTGGCCCTTTTCAGAACACAGACATTTTCTGACAGGACAGCTGTAGGTACAGACTCTCCCTCAGTGCATTTCTGAAGAGCAGCTGCTCAGCCATTCATTGCTCTTCCTCCAGGAGAACAATGTCATTCCCACCCAGCAATAAAGTTTTATCTGCATTGTGCAGGACTGCAAACACTGCCTCTTCATAGCTGACCATTTACCTTGAAATCACTTCTTTTAACCATCTCTGAGTGCTTGTCAAGGGACTTATAAACCACAACTTGTGCCTGTGCAAGTTGGGCAAATACAAATGTCACCATTGCACTTCTGAGTCCATTGCTTTCACTCAGCTGCTTTGCTTCTCCTAAACATTAATTGTGCCTCACTCTTCCAGTCAGACATCATTTTAGCACCTCTCTATTTCTTAGAGTTCTTTTCATGTGTTTTCACCACACCCTTATGTCACACTCCCACCTTTTTCCTTTGGGAATCTCCCCACCCTGTGTGACATTCCTATCCCCCAGTCCCTCGTTCCCTCTCCGTTCCTCCTGCTGTTGGCTGCCCTTTCTTCACATTTCATTTTGGACAAGTTGTTTCACTGGGCTCCCAATTTTGGCTGGAAAAACCTCAGAGCCAAGTTAACACCTCACCCACTGTGACATGTTAAGGAATGGGAACATCATCCTTCCTCTTCCTGCCCCACTCAGCTGGATGCCAGTGCTTTAGAAGAGACCTGGAGCATCAGAGCAAGTTCAATAGAGTGAACACCCAATATTAACAGTGATTAATGGACATGCACAGCTAATATTTCCATTAATGCCATACAGACATTACATTACAGAGAGTCCTGAGCAGGTGTTTTTCCTTTGTTGGCCTTTATTTGCTGTAGAATTATCCTCAACAGGTTTCACATCTGACACCAGAAAGTCTCCAAAGATTTCAGAGGGGTGAAATAAAACCTGCTTGTGTGACTTCAGTAAGTAAAACACAAGGGGGTTCCTCCGTGGATTTTGCTGAGCCAGGAGTCTGAATTTTTCCAGCAGCATTTCTTTTTGCTCTTTGCTCGGGGATAAATTCAAATTAACAAAGGAACATGGACAGACTTAACCAAGGGAAAGACTTCAGACAAGCTCACCTTGAAGAGAGGAGTTGGAAAAGAGGTGGATTTTGTGCATTGATTTCACAATGCATCCGAAGCAGATTTGTTTTCTGGCCTCACTGCATTTCATGTCGTTGTCCAAAAGCTGCTTTTTCACACACAAACCAAGTTATTCAACCTGCTCTGTTCCTTAGGCACTTACAAATGCTAAAAGATCCCTGATTTTGCTTGGGTTTAGTTCTGATTTTATCTTCAGAATGCTGTCATTTGACACCCTCAAGGCAACAGGGGCATCACACAAATTATTCCCAAAGTTTCTTTTCCTAGAGCTCACAATCAGTGCCATATCATGGGAGTTCCAGCTCTGAGATAACCCAACTCCAATAAAAATTCAGGAAGTGTTTCAGCTGCTCCAGGTTGAATCCCAAATTGGCTCCAGCCCTGGATTCCCTTTCTAGGCAGCCCAGCTCCTCTCCAAAACCACACCAAGGAGCATTCCAGGGAATGCTTTCGAGGAATCACGTGGATTATTTCAGAGCACT
This sequence comes from Serilophus lunatus, assembly GCA_013399895.1. Taxonomy (NCBI): domain Eukaryota; kingdom Metazoa; phylum Chordata; class Aves; order Passeriformes; family Eurylaimidae; genus Serilophus; species Serilophus lunatus. Next base: position 1,292,789 of record VXBA01004385.1, on the reverse strand, counting down.
TGACCTCCAACATTCCAGCTGCTCCAGGGGGCAGCAAGAGCATTTCCAGGCAATGTGAGGCTTCCTCAGCCCCACTGCTGGCACCAAGTAAAGTATTTATTTCCCTAACAGCCAACATTCTCAGTGGCAATAATTGTGCTGCCAAGATTACATTCTCTTGGTAAATTGTGTATTGACTTAAGAAAATAGACTTTACTCTGAATCCTGCTTTAAGTTGCATTTTAAATAAAAAGCAGAATAAAATAACTCCCCTTTCCAAGGCAGCAGCAGTTTTAGGAGGAAGGGGCTGTTTTGCTGTGCTGGGGTGGACAGAGCTTTACTCTCTGGTCTCACTGAGGAGACACAGATGATTAGGTGCTGCTCAGTGCAGGACAGCAGAATGACAAAATAGCTGCTATTAAATGCTCAGAAATCATATTAACAGATCCCATAAATCACAGGAAAATAAGGCTAAAGGAATGAGTAGCAAGACAAATATGTACACAGAGAATCTCTGCTTTTTCCTGTTGTGACTGGTCATAATTTCCTCAGCAACGTTCCTTTCAAAGTGATTTATTGTGGAGCAACAACTGCAAGTGCTGCTGATGCTTTTTTTCTGAAGAATGGGGGCAAATATTCTGATATTTTTTCTTTGGGACTCATGTTCTGCCTCTCTGACCCTCCATCTGAACAAACACTGAATTGGAAATGTTCTCAAGGCACAGTTCTTTATACTTTAGACAGAAAAAAAATTATCTTATAAATTGTATTGGTGAAGTGTATACTCTGAAAACAGTGATACATTCAATTTGATATATAAGGAAGTTCTTTGGTAGCTGTAAAAAAAGGCTCTTCCCTGAATTATACAGCAAAACATTATTATGGTCCAATAAAAACCTCCCAAATATGAACAGACCTTAGTTAAAAGTCTACCAATATCTTTCAAAACACATTAAAACACAGTAGTGAAGAATCAATAACTTGTTTCTCTTGCTTCCAGTTTATGGATCCCAATGATGACATCCTAAAGCAGCAATTTTTAATAAATAAACCACCATTCCAAGCAGGGCTGAGACTACCTTAAAAATGTTAGGGGCTGTTTATTTATCATTTCCAAGAATCCTTTTGATATTGAGCAATTGTCATTTTGTGATCTGATTCCTGGAATACCAGGAAAATCTGGAGCAGAGGGGGAGGGCTGATAGCAGAAGTGTTGATAATTGTTTCTTGTGTCCAGTGCACTGGATCAGGTTTGGCTGGAAAAATCCAGAGACTCGGAGTGGACATTGAGCAAATCATCCTCCTCAGACATGGGTGGATGAGCAGGAAGGTATAAATCTGTTCCATCAGCTCAGGAGAAGACCAAGGCCAGGTTGGACAGAGCTTGGAGCAACCTGGGGTAGTGGAAGGTGTCCTTGGCCATTCCAAGAGGTGGAATGAGATGAGCTTTGAGGTCCCTTCCAGCCCAAACCACTGCATGACTCTGTGAAAGGGGATTGCAGAGGATGGTGGATGCTCCTTGTTGGATGCCTTCAGTGGGTACAGCTTCAGGAGACAGAAATACAGCTGTATTGTGCTATGGAGAAACACTGGCCAGAGCTCCCCAACCACAGCAATGTCCCATAACCAAGTGACAGCCTGGCTTTGGTAGAGGCAAGGACTGGGAACAAAATGCAAACACTACGGTGAGAGGGGGGTAAAAAATTCCCTTGTAGCTTTTCTTCTAATCCTGCAGAGTCCTGATGAAGGAAACAGAAGCACTTGGCAGAGTTTGCTCTCCCACCTAACACAGGAGACATCTGCTCTACACATTCAGCAGTGGCAGGCAAAGCATCCACTGTCTGACAGCTTTAGCTCTCTCCATCCATCATTTCATTCATCTGTCAGACTGAATTAGCCATTAGCTTCTGCCAAGCTCCACTTATGCAAAGAGTTTAGCATTTACTAAGTTTCAGCCCAGAAAAGCATCAGTGGAGATGAAGAACAGAACATTTCTGTACAGGACCAACGAGCTGTACCTGCAACACCCAGGAGGGAAATCCACTTTGACAAGCTACTGCTTGAACTTCAGGAGCATCTTGTAATCAAGCCTGGAGAGCACAGCCTGGCTATTAACATGCTTCTGAAGGATAGTTTGTTGTTATTTGATTTCAAAACCCCATTTCAGGACCAATTTGTCTCATCATGCTGATGGTAACAAAGACTATCAGGACATGCCTGTTACAGCTCTTTGAAATCCACCCATGAGCAGTTCTGTGTTTTATAGCAGCATTTGGATTAATTTCACACTTGCTGCTTCTTCTCCCCCTGCACACATTCCTAAATCCGGGCGATGGGAGTTATGGACCCCAAACTCCACTGTTGTCCAGGAAATCTCTTTGTCATCCAAAGGCACTTCATGCTGCAAAGATTAACATTAAATAGCACAGTTAAATAAGAAATGTGTGGACCAGTTGACTGATTTACCCTTATTTCCATAGGTGCCACCCTGTACTTCTCTAACTCCCCCCATTTATGCTGGCACTAAAAAGGGGCAAATCTGCTGCCTCTTATCCCCCCCCAGTGCAGGTGATTTCCTCAAAGCAAAACTCTCCCAAGCAACTGTGAGAGGCTGATCTGAGCTTCCACTGACCATGAAAAATGGGCTCAGGAGCCCAGAACAAGGGAGCTGACTGACTTTTTGAGTCCTTGCAATGCAACAAGGGTTTTCTCTTGCTACATCCTTAGGAAACAGATGCTCTTTACACATCCAAGGAGAGCCCTTGCCTGCACAACCAGGACAGGAAAGACCCACAAGATTTACATTCTGCCTCCTGATGCCCCAGTCTGAAATATCTGAAAGGAAGAACTGCATTTGATTCAAGTTCTTTCGTTCAGACTCAAACCAAAATGCCAAAAAAGGGTTATTTCCAAGCCTTTCATTAGAAGAGCCAAGCAATTGTGCACCTACACCATCTAGTTCTGGCTGTATCATGACATTGGATGTCCAGCCAGAATCACAGTTTGTGGAAAACACTCCTTTGAGCACTTTGAAGTCCAAGAGAAAGGACTCATTTTGTAATTAAGGCACAAGGTGTGATGAAGGCTGAGCTGACAGCCTGAACACAAAGAGGATGAAAATGTCTTCTAACTCCATAGGAAGCTAAAACTCTTGAGCTGGAGAAGGATGGAAATGTACCTGGACTTGAGTAGTTCTGCCAGAAGAGAAAGAAATTGTTTTCTCTGCGTTTCCCTCCCCCTTAAAAAGGCCATTTCTGGTCAGAAGGTCACGTCTTGGCTCCACAGGAGATTAGGTCAGGTGTAATTATGCAGCTATTTTATTTATTTATTCCAAACACAAACATCCAGAAATCTAATAAACGGAGGTTTCTGAATATTTCAGCTGTTAAAGAATAATTTCTCCCCCGAAGCTGAAAGCCTCCTTGTTCACACATTTCAGGAGTGAGACCCAGCAATTTGATGTTTCAAGCAGGTTGACAGCAAAAAGCTTTTGATTTTGTTGTACTTTCCCAACTCCTCAAAAACTCCCTGAGCTTAAAATGCCTTCTAGAGGTTAAAAAAGAAACTCACCTGTTTCCTCTTAAAAGCAAAATATTCACTATGCAGAGAAAAGTTCAGAAAGCTCCTGTGGGTCAAATGCCAGCTCTCTCTGGCTTTTCTGCTCCTGCTTTAAGTTTCCAAGCAGGGATCAATAGCTGCTGTAAAACCAAGTCTAAAGCAGGTGAGTTATGGCTGGAGTTTCCTTAATTGAATCCCTCTGTGTCCCTTCCTGCTTATTTGTTCAGATCAAATCCTGGAGGTTGGCTGAGCCTCGGGTTCTGTTTGTTGCAAGGACCACATAACTTTGTGTTCTCTGCAGAAAGGGGTGACACTCCTAATTAGCACAGCAAGCAGTCACATTAACTGGGGAGATGCCTCTTAGCCATCCATTTGCGGCTGGTATTTGATGACCCAGCTCCAACAGTGCCATAAACCACCAGGAAACTCCTCAAAGTTCAGAAGGGGAAAAGCCTTGGACAGTGCACTTGATCAAAGTCACAGTGAGTGTCAAGAGATGGTCATTATTGCCCTGGAGATTTATTGCTCAGGTCAAAACAAATTACTTTCTCCCTTCTCAAGCTTTTTCCTGGCTATAGTTTTAATCTCCACCCTTCTCTCACGTTCTTCTGCCCCCTCTGCTCTTTTGTAGTGGCTGTGGGCTCCCACAGGGGACAAGGGAGGCCCTTTGGTCAGTGGAAAACCTGAAATTGTGGCCCAACAAGTCTTAGAAATCAGGCTAAAGGTATTTTCCATTCTAGGAAATTATTCTGCATTCTCCATGGGCACACAAACTCAGACCTAAAAATAAAAGCAGGTGCCATTTGTTCTGCTTTCACTGGTTCCATGGCACAGATGTGATTATTTTCAGGTGATAAAAAGCCTTTCTCTGACACAGCAGCTTTTATTTTTATTATTTATACAAGCACAGCACTGCATTGCCCAGAGAAAACATCCACTAAAAATTCAAGACAAGAGGATTTTTATAAGGCATTTATACCAAAATCTAACTAAAACATACATTTCCAAGGCACAACTTCAAGTACTTCCCAGGAAAATATTGCACACAGCTAACACATTAAATACCAGTTATCTCTTTGCAAAAGCCTACTGGTCTTGCTGCACTGAAAATCCAGGAGGAAGGAGAAATTCTTGCTTGTTTGCAGGTCCTAAAACAGCCCTCCCACCACTTCTCCTTGCTTTTATAAATATAAAGGGAGATCCTGTATATATATATATTTTATGTATTGATAAAACACACACACACACACACATATACATATATATATATATATATAAAAATATATATATATAAAATAGCACAGAGAGGAGGAATCTGGGGATTATTACCATAGGAAAAGAGAATGAGCTTTTCAAAACAAAGATTTTTGTTAAAAACGTGGGAACAGAATACATAAAACACATGTTTAGGTGCAGTTTTCTGCTTATTCCTTTTGTAACTTTCCTACAATTATTCAAATTAATAAATCCCCTTACTTGTCAGAGGGAAGGTTTATTCCCTCACACCATCTGGGAGCATTCCTACATGATAGTCCAGCCTACAAACCTTGAACTTAACCTGCAGCACCATTGCTGCCAAGATCCAGCTTCCCTTTTAGGGGTGGAATTGTGGACAATATTTCATTTGGTGGGAGAGGCAAAGAAAAAATAATGATATCAAGACCAAGTGTCATTAAAGAAACAGATTGAAGGATGGCAGAGAAATACCTGAAGCCTCCAGGGTGTACTTGGAAACACAAACTGTGACATCACCAGCCCAGCTTTGGGAAATCCTGGGGACTGGAAAAGTGAATCTGAAGTTCTAACTTTGCCAAAGATGGATTTGAAATATTCCATCAGAAAATGTTCACCGTGTCAGACCCCCCTAAAGTCAGGCAGACAATGCAAAATGCAAAGAAACCTCAGGAGAAGATTGAATCCTGCAGCCTCCACCATGAGAACAACAAAATTTAACCACATTTCAAAGTTATGATCGACATCAAAACCTTCCAGGTGTTTTTGTCTTCCTAAAGAAAATCTTTTCCCCCCCAAAGGTTTACATCTTGCTTCCATTATCACTTTCAGGAGATGCTGTGAATATAAAACAACTCTAAAAAACAACCTTTCAAAATCTCTACAAGTCTATTCTGCAAAGAGCAACTTTCATAGAGAAAAAGTGGAATTTCTCTGTTTCCATTTGAGTTGAGCAGGAAGAGAAAAGCAGCGCTGATGGCAGACAATGAACTCACATTATACTGGCAAAACAAATTCTCTATTAACTCACAATTCTCTCTGTAGGCTTCTAATATCAAAGTGCATTTTATAGATGCAATATCCACACTGAAAGGAGAAGGGATTTCGTCTTCATTACAAAGGCAAAGTGTTCACATCACCCACCTGCACTTTTCTGAGGGTTCTCCCTCTCTATTCAGCATATTTAGATGTATTTCTATATATTTCAGCTCTAGAAAGCTGAAAGTTGTGGTGTAATAATTGAATTGTATCAGTGCTGTTTATCTTCTGAGGGCAGAGGTTTAGATTTAACTAAAGTCAAATTTAAGCTAAAAGCAAAAAAAGGAGATTTATTTAAAATGAGGATGAAGTGCAACCCTGGCAGGAAATTTTAACAGTGTCCTGCTGAGGAATAAACATGTAGTGCATAATATTATGCATTTATTCTATAGTTTGCTAAATGCAAAATGCTCATTTTCAGGCACTTGTGTGCTGACAATCACAGTATTAAGAAAAAAAAGCACAGGAGGAATTCTGTTATTGTAATGTGTGGTAAAATATGATGGAGCTATTTGAATTGCACAGGAGGCTGGGGAGCAATAAAATGGGTTTGCAACTGGATTGTCTAATGAAGTCCATGGAGGGTGGGTAGAACTCAGAAAACTATGTCAACATAAAAAATTAATTAAGAAAGCGAGGCCTTAAATCCAGCAATAACTGTCAGATCTTAGAATTTACATTGGTTTGCATAATAAGAGTCAGATTTTTGAAGGGCTTCAGTAGAAAGTAGAAAAGAGCATCTTTGATAAGAAGTTTACTTCTTTTTAATCTTGTAGAAAAATGAGACACTAGAACTAAAAGCAGGGAATTGTACCTCCAAGTGCCTTTTACAATTGCACAGCATCACAAAACACACTTTAGGTCATTTTAACATTTCCATGTTATTACAGTGCTTATACAAAACCAAGCCACAAATTGATTTCTAACCATCAGAGTAGGAAGGTTCTGGAAGAACTGCCTGCCAGGATTAGTGGGGACAGGAAACCCAACTGAGTTTTAAACTTTTCATGAACATATTACTTTGTGTGACAGGGAAATTACTGACTGTGCAGGAGGTTACTTTAGGTGCAGTGCGTCCAGGTTGTTTTCCTGCTTCTCCAATTCCAGTTTTCCAAAAGGTTATTGCTCCTTTCTTATCAGAACAGCAAAAAAACTGAGGCCCAGCTGTTGGTCCCCACCCCCAAACCCCCAAACTGTCAGAAACACCTGGAAACAGGAACCAAACTACACAAACAGCACAACTGGAGCAGCTCAAACAACAACATTCCCACCAGGAACTGCAAAGTCCTGCAGCTCAGTGTGCCCAGCTGGGATTTTGGGTTGGGGCATTATTGAGAGAAAGGTAAATGAGGAGAACCACAGATCTTGCTGCATATTTTGGTTCCAGGCAACTTAGATATAGAATAATTTCTCCAGCTTCCTATTTCCAAGGCTCATTCCACTGGGATCACATTGTCCACTCTGCAAAAATAATACATAAAAAAAGGAGGAGGATACTCTGAGTGTTCCTTCCCTCCCTCCAACTCAGTTTTGTCCCAGTCAGCAGAGCACTGCTTTCTTCCAAGAGATGGGGTTGTGGAGGCAGGAAAAGAGGGAGCACAGCTCCCAGGAGGTTTTCCAGGATATCATCCATGTGCTTCTCCTCACTCCTGACACTGCAGTTCCCCTTCACTTCAACAATCCCAACCTAACCCCTATTATGCTTCTCAATCCTTTCAGGACACTCCCAGGTGACTTCATTAAGCAGAGATCATTCAAATAGCCCCTTAATTACCAGGCTGATTAAGACAAGAGCATATCCAGCTTTCAAGGCCAAGAATTGTAAATAGAAGCAAAGGATCACTTAGCCCTGACAATTCTTAGAACCACTTTTGCTCTCAGCCCATTAATCACTGTCTCAGGTTGGGAAGTTTGAGAACAAATTGGCAATACTTTAACTTCAATAAAGCTTAAGAAGAAAAAAAAAAGAGCTGTTTCTTTTTTAAAATGTATAGATATGCCTTCAGCCAGGCTCAGAAATGCCTGGAAATTCAATTCTGAGCCAGAAACTGTAACAATACATCTTATTATTAAATGTGAAACACAGGGACTCAACTGCCAAATAAATCTGCAGTGCTACAAAGTCCTCCAGGACTGTCTTGGGTTCCACCTCTGAGTTTTTTCATCCCATGCTGCCTAAGGCCCAATTCCTCAGGAATTCTGCCCACCTCCAGACCCTCTCTCCTCCACCTCCTCCCTTCCAATCCTATTCTTTGGTTATTTGTTAAATCACTTTTGCCAAGATAATTGGACTTCCCAGAGCCTGATGCACCAATTTAAGGTGAAAGGGACATATTTACTTTCTCACACAGAGCCAGAGAATCAATTTTCCTCCTGGCAGCCTCTCTCTAATAAAAATATTTTTCCCTCTTTTTACTTAAAAGCTCATAAATAGCACTTGGGAAGAGAAAATCTCTGACCTTTGGGCCTCGCTGCTGCATCTCTGTGAATGATAAAATGAACTCACCAAAGCAAGAGCCTTTGGAGAGATGAAGTGTGTCCTTAAACAAGTTTTCCTTCGGCGTTTCCATCCCTATTTTTCCTTCTGCAGAGCTTTTCCCTCTGCTCCTCTTCCTCTTGCCCAGAGCCTTTTTGAACAGAGGTGAAAAATTCAGGAGCAAAAGTTCTTTTCTTCCTCCTAAACACAAATATCTGCTGATGAGAATGGCTGTGGGAGAGCTTCTGGTCCATTTTATGGGAATTGGGTGGATGTCTGGAAAACAAAAGCATTTCTACTACACCTGTTGCACCACAGAATGTCCTGGTGAAAAGCTGGTGATTGGATTAAACACACTTTCACCTTTTTCTCTTCCCTAGAAATACTACTGATAGAAGTATGAAATGCTTGTTCTATAATATTGTAGTAATATCTTTTTCTAAAGTAAAAGGCAAAAGCCCAGGCTTTCACAAATATTTGTTAATAATGCCAGTGGCTTTGGGCTCCCTCGTGAGCTTAAAAAACACAGGTAAACTCAGAACACCATCAGCTGGAGCTAAGCTAAATCAATAGAGACAAATATCCTCAGAAGGTTATTTCCCTGTTCCTGCTGCCAGGGAAAAAAAAAGGCAGGTGTTTGAGAAAAAGGCAAGAAATAACAAGTGAAACAGAATTTTTATCCAACTAGATTTACACTTGAAACTGAGGATTTCAAATGGAAAGAGGGGAAGTTTAGGTTGGATATTGGGAAGAAATCCTTCCCTGGGAGGGTGGGGAGACCCAGAGAAGCTGTGGCTGCCCCATCCCTGGCAGTGCCCAAGGCCAGGCTGGAGCCCCCTGGGACAGTGGGAGGTGTCCCTGCCCAGGGCAGGGGGTGGCACTGGATGGGCTTTAAGGTCCTTTCCCACCCAACCCACTCTGACATTCCATAACCCCAAAGCTCAACGCTTCAGGCACAGGGGGTGGAAGCACAAACAGCGACAGATTCCAGCTTTGTTTCCTGCTGGAGCTCTAAGGATGGAAACTGAGGCATCATTTGGAGCGACTGTGGTGCTTTGCAGCCCCGTTCCCTGGGGACTCAGCTGGTTTAACCCCCCTGGCACAGCAAAGCCAAGGGCTCTGGGTGGAGCTTTGCCTGAGAGGGGCCAAGGCACAAACCCAGCTGCTGGCAGGTGCATTTGTGTGGCAGTTGCCCAGCAACTCACAGCTGGAAAGACTTGAAGTCCAACATTAGCAGCTCATTTTAGAGGAGATGAAACTGTGCCCGCTGTTATCCGTGGGAATAATGGGCAGGAGCTGCTTTGGAAGAACAGGGGGGGAGGGATGAACCCAAAGCATGTGTCCAAGGGGACCCCTAATGGGATTTGCATATGCAGAGAATATGAAACTCAAACACCACTAAGAACTCCCTGACATTTGAGCCCAGGCTCAGAATTCCAAATAAAGGATTGTTCAAATACCACCTATGTTTTTTAATTAAAAGGACCAGTGTAACCAAAGGAGGGAAGGGGCTTAGATAAGGTGGGTTGTGGCAGGGGGCAAATCTGAGTGGACTCTGTCCCAAGGAGCAAATAAATGCAAAGCATTCTTCTTTACACTCCAAAAGGCCATTTAGAATCATGAGCTGGAGATACTAAATATTTCCAGCAATAATATTTTAAATAAGAATTCGATTTCTGAGGGGGGAAAATGCCCAACACTAAACCCAAAGCACTGTGGGATTTTGGTCTGCTTTTTGCCTTGTTTGTGTAAAAAAAAAAACCACCAGTGACACATAAAAAGGAAGAGAATGAATGAAAGGATTCATTTCAGGGCCATTTTAACCCAAGTCAGTCGATTTCTTTTCCCTGAATTGATCTGGACAGCTTTGCTTTCAATCAGCTTTAATTGAAAATATGAAAATGAAATATTGCTTTTTTTTTCTTTCTCATAAATAATTCCAATTTTCTGGTCTGCAAAAGCTTAGAAGGTTTCAGCTTTTCTTGTTCCTGCTGTGTACAAACCAAATATTTCTATGATGTAAATGTCAAGTTTCATTTAAAACAAAGTATTTCCTGAAGAGCTGCAAAACCATTAGAAAAAAAAAAACCCAAAGTAGCAGAGTCATGAATTTAAACGTTTGGGTTGTTTAACTCTGTGCTGGTTTTGGTGCATTAGCAAGGAGCTGAATTTTAAAATGCAAAATTATTGTAACCACAGCAACTGGTCAGAGGTTGAGTCTCCAACTGGAATGTCCCCCTTCAAAGCTTCCCAAACACTTCATGTCATTGAAAGGTGACAAAGCCCAGGTCCTCAGAGCTGCTTTGCTGCTGAGCTCACTCCATGCTGGGCTTGGGTCTATCCAGGGAATAAAAGATGTTGTAGAAATGCCAAATAATTCATAAAAATCACTGCCAGTGACCCATCCCTGAACCAAGACACGTCCTCCATGAAAAGCACCTTTCAGGAACAGGGAGCTGTGGGAAGGCACCTCAGCCTTGTGCTTTCTCTGCTGGTTACCAGAACATTTGTTTGTGAAGAGTTGCTTTGCTCTCTAATGCATTTGGCAGTTCAGGCCTCCTGCATAATTTTATTAAAGGAGCCCGTTGGCATTTATTTAATAAATCCCCATTTGATGAATTTTGCACCTACATCTACATGTCTGCTCCAGCTAAAACTTCTGGCCAAAGAGCAAAATACTTGAGGGGAAGGAAATCAATTTAAGAAATGCTAAAAAGGCAGGAATGTTTTCCATCCCTGGCTACACTTGGATGACACACAGGGAGCTCTGTATTTCCAGGACTGGCATCATCTACCGAGGGATCTGCACAGAGGAAACAAGTCAGAAGAAAGTCAACAACGTGCTCAGAACAGATCCCCATTAGGTGTCAGATGTGTATCAGCTCTTTTAATCCCAAACTACTTCTCTGCAGTTTAGAACCATCGTTCATTTACATCACTTGCTCACTAGCATGTAAAAGATATATTTGGTGGGGGTTTATTTTAAAAACAATCTCTATCCAGATGTGAAAATCAGGATCCCCTGTTATTTTTCAAAGGCACCTCTATATCACCTTTATGAGGACTCCAGAGAAAATTTATTGTACTGGACAGTGACTGAAGTCTGCAAAAAAAAACCCTCTAAAAAATGAAAGATTTAGCACTCTATCAGAATGAGAAATCTTTCCTGGTTTTTTTTGAAGGAAGGTCTCACTACATAAAGATTTACAGTATAATCCACTATCATTGGAAAGTAAAATCTGTAAGGTCAATGGCAAAGTCTGAAAATCTGCCTTGAAATGTGTTCACCTCAGATGGAAAACAGCTGCTCTGGGGGAGATCAGCAGCAAATAAACACCAAAGAAGGTACTTAGAGAGACTCGTGTATTATACAGTGTCTTTCTGCTGAAGTTTCATGCACATTTGGCTTTTGCTTCTTCACTTTTTCTCTCCACTAAGGGCACAACAGTGTTTTGGAGTGAAGGAGAGAGCCCCTTCCCTTGTATAATTTTACTTTACATTACTTGGAACATGTGACCACAGAGAAAATAAGGACTCTCCTATCCCAAACAAGCTTAAAATCCAGTGGAAAGAGTATTGGAAACATGATTTCTGTTCTGGCAGAAGTAGAAGTTATTCTTGTATTGCAAAAAGAATCCTCTAAAGGACACATCCAGGAGAGCCAAATGGCAGGGTGGGGATGAGACACTGCAGGGAGGATGTTCCAGGAGATCTGCTCTGCCCTTGCAGCCCCAAACCTTCAAACAGGCTCCTTGCAGGAGCCTCAGCTGGAGTAAATAAAGCCCATTTTCCATCTAAGGGATTAAATCAAGAAGATAAGGACTGAAATCGCTGCCCAGTGGAGCTGTGAGTGTCACACTGGACACCTGGGACTAAATTGCTGCTGTTCATTTTCCTCATGGTTTCATTTTCATTTCCTACTAATGCCATTTAATGTCATTATTAACATATTAATGTCTTGAAATGTCACCAGACTGGGCTCCAGCCTGTCATGGACTGGGATGGCAGAGACACCCCAGACTCCCATGGAAGGTTTGTAGCTCACAGAAACAAAAATCCCACAGCATAAACCAGGTCAGAATTGCATAAATTCTGCTTTAAATTTCCAGTCAGGAGAAGAACAGAAGCAATCCTCTCACCCTAAATTATCAAGTGAAACAGAAGCACTTGACAACCACAAGGAGTGTGTCAAGTCCACAGACAAATCACCCAGCAATTCCCAGGAGTTTAGTGGGGTATAACAACCATCCTGTTCTCACACACGCTCTGAATTCCTCCTGAAATCAATGCCTTGGGTCAGGAACGCAGTTTTATGCCAAAATGAGGTTCTGAGACAACGTATTCACCCCACAAAGCAGCTTTTTAATGTGCAAAAAGTGTTTTTACAAATTAATAACCTCCAGCCTCTCACCCTGCACATCCAGGAGGCCACAGTTCAGCTCAGCCTTCTAATTAGAAGAATTGCAATAGCATCCTCCAACAGGTGCCTTGTTATGTTCAAGTAATTCATAACAGGGACGTGACTATTTGGGGGAGTAAAAGGGCAGCCTGACAATCCAAATAAATGAGAATAAAGCCCTGACCTTGTATGAGGACTGAAAACAGGAGCTGAAATTGCTTATAGCTTGGCAGATTTTGGAAAATGTTTAATGGAACAAAACCAAGGAGGAAGAAGAGTAAATCCCAAATAACAGCACTTGGTTGCCCTCAAACATTCCTGCTAAGAAACCCAGCCTAAAGAACAAAGCAGCACAAACAAAACCTTGTTTTAATTTGTCCATGCAATTTGCTTTAAAACGTCGGGGAGTTCAAGACAAACAGTTTCCATCAGGGACAATTGCCACAGGATGAGTTAATGAAGCAGAGCACAGAAAATGGATGTTCCAGTTGTCCCTGACCACAGAGCACCCCAGAGTCTGGAAGAGGCTCTTAACAGAGCCCTGCTTTCTTTAGAAAGATTTTGGGCAGTTCCTGAGGCATATTAACAAGAAACCAAGGGGGTGGTTGTGGAACCTGCAAAATCCAAACAGCCTCAGAGGTAAGAAATCAATGGGAAGCCAGAGTTACAAATGCTCTGCTCATTCTCCATTCTTATTGTCTGGAACAGATGTGGCCTTTCTTGTCCTCTGCATCTTCCTAGCTGCTTCCTAATAACTGCAAATCAGCAAGAATCTGTATGAAAAATCACCTGGCTCAGGAGAGAATCCTCAGTAAAGAGCTACTCAGAATTAAGCCATTGTTCTCTAAAAGATTCCTACTATTAAAACCATAAAAAATGGTTTCATTTTTCTGAGTTGCCCTTTTTCAAGAACAAGCATCCACTGAAATTAATGAGAGTGGGTTGATGCCCTCCACACACAGAGGCCAGAACATCCATCCCACTCTCAAAAAAATGCTTAAAATGTGACTTTAAATGTAGAAACCCCCAACCCTCTGCTTTTTAGACCATACTGGTAATAAATACATTCTCCTGTAGCTTTAGTTTACCTCCTAAACCCCAAATAAAATAAAAAACAAAATTAAAAATCTAAGGACATGAAGTAAAATGAAGAAACAGTTTGCCCATGCTAGGGACATGTTCTTCTGGTCACAAAGCAACAATTGAGTAAAGACTGTGTGTACCACCAAAAAACATATTGCCCCATCAAAATGAGCTGTGAGAAAAATAAAATGAAAAAAAGCCCAAACCATAAAAATATCAATTCAAGTAAATGTTGCCTCATCCAGGAGGACCCTGCCCTGGCCTTACCAGGACATCAGACTTTCACTGGGAGCAGAAACTGAGTCAGACCCTGGAACAGCCTCTGTTTATAAAGACTGAGCACATTAAATCCAGTTTCTCTGTGAATCCAGTGGAATAACCCTGCTGTGCTTCCCATTCCATCAGGGTTTATATTCTGGCAACCCCTGTGGTTGTTCAAACAATCCTCGTGGTGCTTCTGGGGACTCAGTGGTGCCCAAGTCCCCGAGGATGTTCACCCTCAAACACAAATATTAAAGCCTGGACTTGCAGAGCTCTAATTCTGATATATTTTGAGTATCAACAGTGGGAATCATCACCAACCTCTCACAGCTCACTGAGTTTAAAAAACCCCAAACAAAACCCAAATTAAATCCCTTCTCCATGAATAGAATCCCTCACACAAACTGAGCATGTAAATCCCATTTTGTATTTATATACAAAGCAGCAGAAACAGAAGCTGGATCACACATTTGGGGAATGGACATTTTACTTTAGAAAAAATAAGTTTAGTAATAAGGACAAAAATTGCTTAGGCAGGCACTCCATGCTTCTGGTGCCAACAGTGAATTATGCACTTGTGTCTGTGACTTGTCTTTTGGCTCCCTTCTGATTTATTAGATTAGCTCTGGTCCTGCCAGAGCCCAGTTTGGAAAGGGCAGGAGCTTCAACTGGCTCCAGTTCAAAGAAATGCTTTGAGAAAATGAACAGGTACCAGAGATAATAAAATTGGATGTCAGTGCATTAAACGTTTTTTCCTTGTGATTGCCCATCACAAAATATCATAAAATCTGTCATAATTAAAGCCATGCTGTTATAAAGAGGCTGAAGAGCTCTGAAAGATCAGATGTGACTTATTTTTCCCATTATTAAATGGAATAAATAGTTCATTCAAAGGTGCAGAACTTTCTGGTTTTATGGACTTGTTTTCCTTAATTGTTTTCCACAACTGAACAAAATCAGCCATCCCACACTGAACATCCTAAGTCTTGCTGCTACAAAAAATTATAAGAAATTTTCTTTTTTGATCCATGAAAAATCTTCAGGAAACTTTCACTTGGAATGGCAGCAGGAGCAGCAGGCTCTTGCTGCTTCTGGAAATGATGGCAACTGCTTCTAATTCCCAGAGATTTTAATTTTTTATTTGTGATCATTACTCTAATGGGTTTTTCTGCAAAAGCATAAATTATATTGTAGTTTGTTTTTCAGCTGTTAACTAATGACAGTACATTAATTAGAGATTCCAGCTCTGAGATGTGACTTGCAGTCCTGATCTAAACACCACTTCCACATTTTTATTTTAAATACCCATTTCTTGGCCATGGGTAAAACCTTTCATGAAAGGTTAAAATAATAGAAATAAGTAGGAAGTTAAAGATTAATAGGAAGTTAAATGAATTAAAAGAAAAAGAAAGTTAATTGTTTGAGGGAGCCATGGAATAGTAGAACCTTGGTGCAGCCAAGTGTGGAGGATGGAAAACCAATTAGCCCAGCTTAGAAGCAAGGCAGGAGATTGGAAAAGGAATGGATTCTCAGCTTGTTCCAGCCATTCTTGCAAAGTTAGAGCTGCAAATTAAGGCTGAATATGCATCTTTTCCCCCTGAGTAAATTGGAAGATGGGTTGATTCCCCACTTGGTTTTCAGATATGAATAAATAGTGTTTTGGAGGCCTTATTAGGGCAGGGAAATAATGGGTTACTCTGCAGACACTCTTTTTTTAAGCTTCAATGAGGAATATGTGAGTGAATTTATTCCAACACCTCCACAATATCCAGTAGGGTTTCTCCTTCATCCTGACAGTGGGGAGAACAGTGGCCACTAAAACAGATGTGATGTATAACATTTTATCCAGTACTATGCAGGACAACTCGATTCTTACTTAAATTATTTAAATTCTACATTTTCTTACCTAAAAATAAATAGAAATGCATTAATATCTGACATCCCAACCCAAGGGCAAACTGAAACACACGAAATATGTTTGGAAAACAACCCCAAATCAATTCAACTCTCCCCATTTGAATTCACAAGCATGTAAAGATTTTAGGAAAAGGAACAGCAAAGTATCACAGCAAGAAATCAAAGGCCAACTAAAAGAACCAGCCAACAAGGGTGTTTTTAAATATCTTCCCCACTTCTTGGGCTACATGTTTTACATTGAATTCTCTCCATGTTTCACTTTACAGTCTGTCAGGTCTGTTGGGATCAACCTCACTTTTCCACTGCTGCATCTCATTTTTTGGGATCTTTTTGGTGGTTTGTTTTTTTTTGTCTGATCCCTGCAGAGACAGTTCCTATATTTTGATGCTGAATATGAGTAAAAAAGCCTCAAATGTTTAACAGAGGCTTTAAGGTCCCTTCCAGCTCAAACCATCCTGTAATTCTATGGAAATCCCATTTTTATGCAGGAATCTCTTCATCACCACAGCATTGCTGCTCACTCAGCTCATGGTGGAACTTCCAGAACATTTTTAACATCCTGTTGCTGATCAGATGAGAGGAAAAGCTGTAAAATCTAATACTGGATTGTTCTGAGCATTATTCATCACTAACTAAGCTTAGGTAACTCTAAAGTGATGTGACTGCCAGGTTCCACCAGGGGAATCCTCATCAAAAAACACCATTTTTATTTGTTCAAAAAACTCAGTTTCCTTCACCAAGTAAAATGAGCTTTGGCTTTTTGCATTTCAAGCTTCAAGCCTGTCCATTGGAATTAAACAAAAAATATGATCCTGCAGTTATTGGACATTTCTTAGTCTGCCCACACCACAGACCTGCTGATCTACAAAGGATCAACAAGGAACCTCATCAAAATGCCAAGGATTGAGAAGCTTTTCACCTGAGACTAAAAGAAAGTAGAGAAGATGCAGTTGTTTACTAGAAACTCTGCAGCCTGGAGCTGTTGTTCATCTTCCTCCTGGTTTGCAATATGGCTGTGAAAGATAAAAGACAAAGCTAATGAGTCTCCCTTTGTCCTGATCTATCCTCTGCAGTAATTTCACTCACACTGGTTGTATTTTAATTTTACAGCTTGTTCCTTGCATGGCCAGCCCTGTGTCACAAGCACTGCAAAGGAGCTTCTCTGGGGTTGAATAAGGGAATGAGTTTACTTAAAACCAAGTTGTTCCAAAATTTTGACTGAGAGGTTTATGTTTAAAGGAGGGGAATAGAGAAAAAAATGTTTGAAAAGGAAAGATACTGCTTTGCAATAGTGGATTTTATATTAGAACATTTCAAAATGAAAAATCAAGTCTTATTCTAAAATATCAAAATGGGAAATGAAGGTGTTAACAGAACATCTCCCTGTATCAAATTTTTCATTTAAAAAAAATCACATTTCTGTGGAGTTTTCCTCTCCAGTATAACCCAAAAAAATCACCAGGCTCGTGGCTGGACAATTCCAACACCTGGAGCAGCAAGCCTGACCCCTGGGAGATGGAATCAGTCTTTCCATCTTCCTTTGGAGTTTACCAGACATGTTTTTTTTCTGATCTTCAAGGACTCCACAACTGCAATTCTTATCAGAAAGATAAACCCTTTCTCCCCCATCTTTTCCCAAAGGTTTCTCCCCTTCACTGCTCTTCACTAGATTGCCTCAATAGATTGAGGAGAAGGGGACTGAGGCTCAAATCTCTGCCTGTTGTGATTTCTGAATGATTTGGAACCTGCAACAAGAAAAAAGACAGTGTCTACCTGTGATTACCAGGTGCTGGTATTTGGGAAAATAATGTCCTTATTCCCCTACATTTGGAGTAGAAAATAGCTGTGCACGTGTGTGGACAAGTGGCAAAACTATCAGCAAATAATAACTTCCCCTATGGTGGAATATTGTTCTTACTCTGTACCATTTACTCACAGAACTGGCTGAGAAATGCAAGCAAAGAAATTTCATTTTGCTCACAGAAGATGAAAGTTTCAGAGTTCAACAAGAGCCCTCCATGAGTTACCAACAGAAAACAATGCTTTGAGCATTTTCCCCTCTAAACTTCCACGTGATTTACACATTTGTGAGCCACCATCTGTTGAGTGTTTGAGGATGTGGGGCCCAAGCAGTTGAGAACTGCAGGAAATGCTCCCAACAGATGGGGACATTGTCACTGCTGGCCAGGCAACATCTGTCCCTTCCATGTCACCCTCTTCATCCCCACCCTCACAGCCACCAATTCCTTCCCCAAACCCCCATCTAAAAGCACTTTCTGTCAGTTTGAAGCCATTCCCCTTTTCCTGTCCTTCCAAGCCCCTGGAATTAATCTCTCTCCATCCTTCTTGTTGGCTCCATTCAAGTTCTACTCAAGCAAACTAAAGCTTGGGAAATGAGTTTTATTCCGTAACACCAGTGTGTTTTTCACATTCCAGAATGGGAATAGCTCTACCACACCTCAAATCCATGTTACCTCCTCACCTGCAGCTCTTCCAGAACCACAAAAAGAATTAGAGTTGAACTTCACTGTAAGGAACATTGAGGAGGAATCACACTGCTGTATCCATCCTCTGACCACAGGGATCCTGAGAAATACTGACTTTTTTTAAACACTGTACATAATTAAATCTTCTAAATTATTATTTCCCCTTGCAACAACAATTGTCCTGCCAGAACCAAGTGTCTAAAGTCATGTTCCATGTATTACCACAGCACACAAAGGAAAGGCAGGAAACAGTGGAGTTCAGGTGTTCATTCCCACAACTCTGAAATGGCTTTTGGTTTGATTTTGTTGGGCCCTGACAGCTGAGCAGAAAAAAAAAGAAAATTATCAAGGAACATGAAGTTGTTTGTACAAATTGAGCCTTTAAGAGAAGCATCACCTTACAGAGAGATTTTTTTAGATTGTACTGGCTCAAAAGGGCTTTTAATTTAGAAAGAGCATTGAGTTTTCTAAGAACTAGATGAGTAAACTCAGAAAGTGATACCAGAGCTACATGGCAGCATTTAAAATCAATTACAGCCAGAAGAGATGGCAGCAGGAGGGGGGGGAGACCCAAGATGCTGAATTTAAGGATAAAACTGCAGCTGAGCACAGCTGTGGTCCAGCTCCAGATGTTAAACCTTGTGCTGTAATTACTCTGCACTAAACTTAAAGTTTCTCAGCAATCCCTGACTGTACATTTCTAAAATCTCCTTTTAGCTCTTCCCACATGAGCAATACACAAAATAAAACCTTGTCCTGCTTTTTCAACAGCTTGTTCCCAGTCAGTAAAGACAAACCCACTGCAAAACAGATCCTGGTTCAGGACCCTCCTCATGGGACAAGGGTTTGTTGCTTCTCCCCAACTCCAAAAAGAAGCAGTTTATGTTTTAGCCTGGGACTGTGCCCAGGGAGCAGGAGCCAAAATTTAGGGCTAATCCTCCACCACTAAATCTCCCAATCACAGGCTCCACTACCGGTTCTCAGTGGTTTTTCCAGGCTTTTTGGGAGTGCTTTGCTGTGGGAGGCAGGACAGGCTGTCCCAACGTGCTGGGTCCCCTCTCTCAGGCTGTGGGAAACACAGCATTCACTTCCATTAACTATGAAATAGTTGGTCTTAATTAAATTGGAATTAAATGTCTCCACGTGACCCCTTTGATACACAAGTGCAGCTCAGAACAGTCTGGCTCAGGGCTCAGTCAGGCACAGGACAGACTGACTGGGCTTCCCAGCTAAATATCCTGGGGCACAGGAGCTGTGAGAGCCCTTGGCTCCCCTGGAGGGCCACTCAAGAGCTTTTTAATTAAGACTCCAACCCTCTGTGCAGCACAAGGCCAGTCCAAAATTTACAATCTCCTGTCATGCTGCCAACAGTCACCATCTCACTTTTATCTGTCTTGCTGTTCTCTCACTTTGCCTACAAATGGAAGGGCAGTTTGAGGTGTGTTTTTGGGCAGTTGTCAAAATTCATTTGATGGAAAAATGAAGCACTTGCAGGATTTATTCTCTAATAACATCCCTGCTTTTTCTCCCAGGAAACCCTCTCACCACAGTCCTTCCCATAGTTATCAACCTCTTCCTTCCCCTGACCTCAGTAAAACATCTTCTCTTAAATAAAATCCTCCCTTATTCAGCTCAAGGGGGTTTCCCTCTCATTCTCTCATTCAGTGTGAAACTCTTTGAAGGCTGGAGGGAAAGGAGATGCTTTAGGAGACAAAAGTGATTTTCTTTTAATACTTCCAAACCTCTCAATCCTCTGGGAGGGTCAGGACTGCAGTGAAGTTGCCATGGGAGGAACTTAACACACTCAGCCCATGATAAAATGGATAATTCATTAAATATCACTGTAAACCAGTAAATATCCCTGACAAACCTCAATAAAAAGCTTTGGCTGCTTGAAATGGCAGAAGATTTCCAGCAAGAAGCACTTTGCAGAGCTCGACATCATACCTGAATAATTGGAAAAATAACCATAAAAATGGATTCAAATCCAACTGAGCCTGAAAAAGAAGGGTATTTTGGGGGCAGAGATGTGGTGTAGGAGTGTACCTGGATGTTACAGGATATTCTCCAACACTGTGCCCTGAAATGATCCTGCAGCACAGGCAAGAACAGCTGCTCCATTTTCCCCCTCGAGGTGGGTGGATTTGAGTGCACAGGAGGAAAAACATCTCCAGGTGAGTGTTTATCCATGTATTCCATCTGGTAAATGCAGCAGGAACAAGATACCAGAAAATGAAAAGCCTTTCCAGTGTGCCCTGCCCAAGGATGAGCAAGAAAATGAGACAGAGCTGTGCTTTAAACCTGGTTTTCCCCTCAATTTTTGTTGTGCTTTGGCTTCTAATATTTTGTAACACTGCCAGATTTTCATGACAAGAGCTCCTACACATCAGAACTTGTGTCCCCCAGAAGGAACAGCTCATGCCCATCTTTTAATATCTTTTAAAGACACTGTAAACCCAGCATTTTCCTTGGAAAAAAGAAAGAAAAGCAGCAACTAAGTGGAAAAGGAGGTGTCAAAGAAAAAGCTTCATTTTATATATTTCCCATCCAATTCCATCTACTTTATTCCTCTTTTTTTTTTCTTTTTTTTTTTTTTTTTTTTTTTTTCTTTTTTTCTTTTTTTTTTTTTTTTTTTTTTTTTTTTTTTTTTTGTACTCTTTAGTTATTTATCAACAAGGGTTTACTGGGCCAAGGATTTAGTAATACAAAGTCCTGAACTTGAGCATTTCATCACTTCTTAGATTATTTCATCACTTCTTAGATTTCTCACTCCCTGAAAGCAAAAAAATTCCCTCAAATTACCACTGAAAATGTACCAAAAAATATTCCTCACTTTTAGGGGCCATCACTCCACCAAACAAGAAGCCAGAAATGAATCAGCCCACATTTTTCAAGGTGTTAATTTGTGATAATCACAATATCACAGGAAATAAAGCCCTGCCTCCAGCTAACATTACTTTCCACATCTCTGCTCCTTGTGAATTGCCACATTTCTATCACATTTATTTCTTTTTGTTCCACATTTCTTATCTTTTATGCATAAAATACAAACACATTCTTTAAAAAGCCTCCAAAATTCCTACAGGACGTGACTTGTGTGGAAATACTTTATCAATTTCCAAGCCCTACTGACTGTTCACTCTCTAGAACTGATAATTTTACCCTTTCAAAATTATTTATCCATTCTATACCTCTTATCATTTTTTCCCTATTGAGAAATAAGTAATCAAATTGACTGTCACACATATTTGGATTAATTTTATTCTTGCTACAGGAACAATTTTAGCACTTATCTCTATTAAGAATTATGATTCTTTTATACCCAGTTCAGGAACATCCAGGGAGAAGTCCTGTGAAAAAGAGTTCAGCTAAAAGAAAAATGCTAAATATTCATATTCCTTTATCACCAGCATGTTCCAAAATGCCAAACAAGAGTAACAAATATTTCTAAAACTATTAGAAATATTAGAATATTTTTTAGACATGATCTAAGGATCTACAGATAGATGAATTCTTTTTTTGTTTTTCTTTCAGCCCTTAAAAAAATTGGCTTTTTTATGCAAATCAACTGAAGGCCAACACTAAAAATTTCTCAGAGATCCTTTCCAGGTGGGTGCAGGAGTAACAGAAACCAATTTTGAAAGTGTGTCTGTGGAAAACAGAACTGTTTTCAAACACAATCCTCCTCATCATGATGAAACATTTCCACCCTGCACTGCAGTGGACATTAAAATGGATTTACTTGACAGAAATTCACTTGTTGACAGTGAAAATGAACAAGTTCTCTGCTCCTTGTTCTGCTGGACAAAAACCACTCCTGAATGGGGGTTAATTTATAGCTTAATTATCTCATGCAATCAAAATTAATAGTTTTTAAGTGGACAGGGTTCCTATAAAACCCTGCAGGGGCACAAGGAGACCTGCCACGTCCCTCCTCAGTTATTTATTTAATTGGCTGGAGAAGGGATGAGTGTCAGACACCTCAGGTACCCACTGTAGCCAATTCATCCCTGGAATTCCATGGAATATCCACTGCTTTCCTCCCAGGTCCTACTGAGCCACAGTTTTACAGGGGGCAGTTCTCAAGCAGCACCAAATCAGACCAAAGGCTGAGATATTAAAATATTTATCAATCCTTTTCTAGTGATTTTCTTTTATTTGTAATAACAGGAGAAAATTCTTATTTTAATTCTTATTTTAAACATGTTAATTTTGCAACAAACTGCTGTCAATAGGTATTCCCTCAGTTGTATTTTGAGAGCATTTATGTACAGATTTCTAGTTTAAAAGAAGTATTGAAAATTTCTCCTCCTCCCCTCACTTTTCAAAATTCAAGTTATGCAGAAATGAACCTGCTATTATCAAATAATGACAATATCAATATAGTGGAGAAGTGCAGTTAAACAAAAAAATCAAACCTGCATTTAAACTGCAGGAATCTGAAACTAAGATTTAATACCTGGGCTACAATGCTGAGCATTTATGAGCTGGGAAAGCTGAAGGAAATGTTGATAATTCATCAACAAAATGTGAATAAGAACTCACTAAGTCCAATGTATTTTTATTCCAGCTTGAAAAGAAACTTAACCAAGTGTATATATTCATATAAATTATAGTGATGGGCATTTAAAGCACATTAAAATACAAATCACTACAGACAGTGCATATCTTTTAAGGGCAGTGTCAGATAAAGTGTGACAAACTCTACTGGAACAGTCCATGCTTCAAATCAAAGCCTGAATAAATAATTTTCATTTGGGATAAAAGCAGTTTATAATTTTAGCCTTATGGTAAAACAAAAAGATCACCATTTATTTAAGCTATTTATGAATTATAAAGACACACAGGGAAGTCCAGCCTTTACATCTCTCTATTATGCCATGGAATTTAGGGAGATGGGAGAGGCCTGTTCTCAGAACCTTCCTTCACTTCTGTTCTCTCCCAAATATTGCTCCAGCAATCCCTGGATTAGGGTGGCACCTTCCACCCTTTCACAAGTTCAGTGCTGTTTGGAGATTTTAATGTCCACAGCTTTGGTTAGTTTTCTATATAACCAAGTATCTTGGTTATTTTCTGGAATTTCTCTCTGTCATGTTCATATGTCCCACAAGAAAGTAAAATCTGGGAATCTTTCCCTCCCACCAAGGAGCAATTTCACATCTTGCAGCTGCTCTTTGTCCTTGTACTGAATCCACTTGTACACAGAACCATGACCAGAGTTTTCCCACCCAGGGACTGCACTGTTGGAAGTGACCAAGGGAATATTCCAAGTGGAAAGTCAGTGCAGGGTAAGATAAAATAATGCTGCAGCATAAAGATATCTGAGATAGTCTTCTGTATCACTCAATAAAAAAATAATTTGAATCAAAATTATAGAAGAAATTTTGAGTTCCAACTTGAAGGGATCTCCTGTTTTTCCACAGGAGACACTTGGGCAAGTGCAAGTCAACCCTGACTCAGCTTGAAGAGTCATTCTAAATAATGAAATTATTACAGTTTCCATTTCATTTCCCACTTCAGAGTGGATTTCTGAGTGTCAATTGTACAGAAAAGAAGCCAGCAAAGAACTCTTGAGGGACTGTTGGAAAGAAGAGCATTTCCATCAGTGTTTCCTTTGCTACTCAGGAAAGTCTTTGGAAACGTGGAAAAAAAAGTTCTTCAAAGCATCAAATTCACTCCAAGTAAAGTTCTCACTAAACTGAGGGAAACTTTAATTAGATCTTCTCAAATTCTAGACTTAAGACACAGCTGTGATCTATAATATAATGTATGAACACATGGAGAGTTATAAAATACTTGTTGTTTCCTAGATTTCCCTTATTCTTTCCTTATGTAGCTCCATAAAATGGACTAATGATTAAATAGATATTTAAATTACTGCAAAACCTGTATCTGATTTATATATAAATAACTCTTACAATGCTTTTGGACACTTTATAGAAATGCAAAGAGTTGTTAACATCATATACTGATATAAATATCACTGGAAAGGATTTTTACTCTTGCAACCATGGGAAAAAAGCTCTTTTCCAACTTTTAATTTTTCTGAGTAAAAGCAAGAGAAAGTAGCCTTGAGTAGTAATGAGCACTAATCAGTCCCAATTTGCCCCTAAGCACAATCAATCAAACTGCTGTGTGCCCTATAAATGGATTTTTTCAAATTAGATGTTTCATCCATTGGTTATTTTGACACATCAGTGGATACTTCTCCCTGATCGTGGACTTCAGCAGGTAAAAGATGAAGTTGCCAATGAGCTGATCCAGTGTCTGAGCCTTTTCCTTTCAAGACAAACTCTTGTATCCTGGATGTGATGTGCCTGCCAAGGAACCACCCCCACATTCCACCCCAAAGCTCTGGGTCTGCACCACCAAGAGGCAAATCAGGGCTTGGACAGACTCACTTTCTTCTCCTGCAAGTGGAATCTAAAAGGCAGGAGAGAACAGACAAGAGATGAAAGCTGGGAGAAGTTGTCTGAAAATGATCATCAATAAAATCTTTGTATCTAGAACAGGTCTCAGAAGCTCCAAGGGACCCCTCTGGAGATTACAGCAGGGACATTTGAAGGGAACCCTGATGTTCAATTTTCATCCCTTTCTGTAACATGATGGGGATTCAAAGGAAAGGCTGAAGTTCAGAGTAGTTTCACTCTTGGTTGGAAATCCCCTGGTTCATCTCAGGCCTCCAGTGCCTCCAGTGGGGCCTCCTTGTGCTGCCTCATTGCCAGTCAAACAGAGTTTCAAACCCTCTGGTGTTAAAATGCACATTTTAACTTCCTGCCCTCAGTAGCCTCTTTGAAGCATCTCTCGTGCAAGATGCAAAGTGGGGACATGGAATCCAGCACCAGCCTTCCTTTCATGCTTTAAAGCACTTGGAAGGTGCCACATTAAATGGAACAGAGCTGGGAACAAATGCTTCCCAAATCAGGAGAGAGGAATCAGGACAAGATGTGTTTGAGCCTCTCTGCTCCTGCTGCTGGCAAAGCTGAACAAACACTCCTTCCTGAAGGCAACTTGCTTGGGGGAGCCAGTGCCTGCATCAAAGGCCACCTAATTCTCTGTAATTTGGACTTCTAAGATCTCCTTAATCATGTTTCTAAAGAGCTCAGGAACCTCTGAGAATGCTCTTACAAGTAAATCATCACACCCTGGAAGTCTTGGTTAGACCTGAGTAACTCAGCAGGGTGCAAAAAATATCTGATCTGTAATTCAGTTTTCAGTAATTTATTCAGTTGTTCACAAAATATTAATTTATATTATAAAGAAAGGGAAAAAAAGCCTAAAAAAATCCAGTTTTCCCTAAATTGAAATAAAAATAAGTGTATTTGGATATTTCAGCAGCCACCCAGTGGAACCAGTCTGGGCAGGTGACACAGCCCAGAACTACCTGAGACCTGATTCTCAGGTGAGAAGGAATCACAGACATCACTGGAATAACAATAAATCCCTCTAAATTCCCACCAAAGTCAATTTACAGCAGCACAGAGAAGCCAAAAAACTTTGGGAAATGGTCATTCCAAAACCAATACACTGTGTTACCAACACTGGGATGTTCACCCTCAAAAAGAGGCAAGAAATTCTAAGCAATAAAGACTAAGCACAAGGCATTTGACATTGTTTCCTTGTAAGAAGTGATTTGTGTAATAAAGCTGTGAGGAAATGGAACTTGTCAGAATGTTAAATGCATTTGTCTGCAGGAATATAATAAACTACATATGTGGAATTGATAGGATTGGAAGCTGCAATTCCCTGTGATTCAAAAACTAATTTGTCATTAATTTTTTTTTTAATCCATTCAAATGCTCAAGTTTTGCCAGTTAATTGTGCATAATAATTTCATTTCAAATGGCAATGAAACACGGGGCACAGCTAAGCATTGGAAACAAACATTACCCAAGGCAGGCAGACCCAGAGGAATGATTTAAATTAGTGCATTCCAGCTCCCCAGTAACAACAAAGTGACACATTGAACAGGACACTGTTGAAAACTGTGAAGAATTTGGCACAGAAATTAGTATCTTTTTATTCTTATAAGTTTGGTAGGCAGATTCCTGCAGGATGAACTTGGAACTTAAAACATATTGTAGGACATGGATTAATCTAAAACAGTTCCACAGAACAGGTGAGTTTGTTATCTTGAAGTTTTTCTTCTCTCCATACCAGCTACAGTGGGGAAGAAAAATAGATTTATGAGCTGTTAAACAAAGTAGATTTTTTTGTGACCTTGACTGATGATGAGTAAATTACTCTGTGGTTTAGCAGCACAGCAGATGTTGTTTCTCAAGCTACACTAAAAGACAAAGAGGAAAATGTTGCAAGATATTACGAACCTGATCTTTTCCTGCAGTCACTTAAGGGTTTATACAGAATCCTTTAATCCATTTGGGACCATATGTTAATATTATGTAGTAAGATAAGACTTGGACACTTCCAGGGCTGGGGCAGCCACAGCTTCTCTGGGCAACCTCTGCCAAGGCTTTACCACCCTCAGAGGGAAGAATTTCTTCCCAAAATCCCATTTAACCCTCCTCCCTGGCAGTTTGAAGCCGTTCCCTGTGTTTTGTCACTCCTTTCCTTGGAAACAGCCTCTCTCCATGTTTTTTGGAGGTCCTTCAGCTCCTGCAAGGCCACAATGAGGTCACTCCAAAGCTTCTCCTCTGCAGCTGAACAATCCCAGCTCTCCCAGCCTTCCCTCCCAGCAGAGCTGCTCCAGCCCTCTGCTCATCCTGGGGCCTCCTCTGGACTCTCCCCAGCAGCTCCAGGTCCTCCCAGTGCTGGATCCCAGAGCTGGAAGCAGGGATGGATGCAACCCCTCCACTGAGAAATTAATAAAAGCTGTGCCAGACCTCATTCAAGAATTACCCAAAGCTCTTCCTTCTCTTTAATCAAAGTTTCCTGAAATGTGTAATTTAAAAGAATTTCCACAGCTTGGTCTTTGGAAAAAAAAAAAAATTCTTCTGATAGAAAAGCAAAGGCTACTGAACTGATCTCAAATTTGAACTGAGAAGTTTTAAAACAGTTTATGTGTAATACCCTTTGGAATTCTTTATTTCCCCCCTAATGATGCCTTGAACTTGGTTGAATAATAAACCCTTTAATCACAGAATCCCATTTTAGCTTTATTGGTGAGATTTTATTTTAAGTTCACAAATGAATCACATGTTATTAAAAGTGACAGACTGACAGCACTATAAATTCTTGTTTATCCAGTTAAGAAAATAATCCACAAACAAGGGAACTTCCCCACAAAATCACATCAGTGTGCTTTAATCTCATGAATATGGGCAATAGGAACAAGAATGTAATTGAAATTAATCTACTTTTCCATCCTATTGAGTCTGAGTTGCATTTGGGAAGATGTTTTTGTACTATATTCCTTGGTTCCTGCCAAACTTCATTGGCACAGAAAAGATTTAAGTATCTGAGCTGGAGGCAAATATATCACATTTTCTGACCAGGGAAAAAGGTTTTCTTTTTGTAAAACCACATTTCCTACACTTTTAAGATGGAAAGGGGAAAGTTCTCCCAAATTAAAGGTTGATTTGACAAATCTGTGATAAGCAAACTTACTAAAGCTCCTAAAACTCCCATTATTATCAGGAAGGTGTGTATCTCTGTTGGCTTTTATGCTGATTCTTCTCAAAAAGGGCACTGGCAGAACTTTAATATTGAAACATTCCAACAGCAAAAATTAATTTAAAAAGTAAAAAGGATTTGTGCTCGTATTTAAATTCCCCTTTTTTAAAATATCCAACAAATAGGAACCAAATCTAGTGAACAGGCATACCAAGATTGTAAGATTCTCCTCTACACATTAAAGAGCTGTAATTAAACCTTAAATAGCAATAGTTTAATAGTTAAACTGTAAACCAGCTGTGATTTCAGGAAAAAGCAACTTGCCTTGGGACTAAATACCCCAGCAGAAGAAATATTTTCTATTTACAGGTTTGTAAAAGAAGTTTTATAATTACCAAAGGCAATAATCTCCACTGAGATACTAAGTGAATTTAAATAAAATTAAATAAAGGAATATTCAGGTTCATCCTGGCTTGGACAGATGCAGCTTAAAACCCCCCAAGTTCCTAAATGTGGGATTTCACAGGGTGCCTTCACCTCAGCACAGGGGTGGATTTGCTCCATGTTCTCCCAAAGGAATGTGTCAGCAAAACTCTCTCAGAGAACATTCTACCCCTTAGAAAACTGAAACTTTTGTGGCTGTGATTGAAGACAGACACTAACAAAGAATATCTCCTAATGGCACCTAATAAACATGCTATAAACATTCAGATCTCTCACTCATGCACTAAATATTTCATAGACCTGACTGTCTATAAAAATAATTTTGAGGGCAGTAAAATTAAGCAAATGGGGGGGAAAAAAAAAACCCAACCTTGAGATGGTTTATCAACAAGATGGATTTCATATTGGAAAAAGTCATCAGTTTATTCTAACAAGAAGCAGGTCCTTGTAATTAAATCCAACCATTTGAACTGACAGAGCAATGATTCTTCCAGCATTAGAGGTCTCTCACACGTTGGCTGCTCCCACTTTTAATGCACAACTGGTTCTCCAAACTGGAGAATCCAGGAGGGATGGGACTGCAGGCACTGATTTTTATTTGCAGGAATGAGATGAACAGCAAGGCTTTCGATTTAAATAAAATTTAAGAAGAAAATATGAAGCTGAGGGGCAGTAATTGATGGTGCTAGATATGTAGTTTATGGAAGACATATGATAATCTAAAATCACAGCAGAGTTCAAGGGATTTAACTCACCCTGACTCAGTTCTACAGTTTGAAAGTGGCACAGGGTGCTCTGCCATAATCCAGCAGGTCTCTGAAATTGTTTTACATTCACCTCTGAATTCCAGGCTAAAGCTGACAGAAGAGAGAAAATCCAGGAAAAGGGAAGAACAGGAAAACCTGAGATTTCTACTTATATATTTACATAAGTGGTGAGTTTGAATTACCCTTCAGAAGCTGGAAATGTGATCTCTAAACCCCCCCATTCCAGAATGCCTTCGGTTCAGCTGCTCAGCAGAAATCACATCAACAATTCACTTTTTTTTTTTAGAAGGCAAGAAAGAGAGAGAACAGGAACCTATAAAAAGTTGATAACCATCTCCCACACTTCACTTTCTTTTTTTTTAGGTGTTTTTTTCCCAGATTGATGTTCTTAGTAACCCAGTTTCCTCCAGCTGAACCAAGGCTGCAATGCTGGGAGGGCTCAGGAAGGCTGGCCCAGAGCCTGGACTGATGCTGTGTCTTGCCAGAGCAACAGAAGGTCAACATGAAGGGATCTCCAGACCTTAGCCTGGATTCTGGGGCAGCAGGTCGCTGCTGGCAGGAGGCAATTTGCAGACAGGACTTGCAATGACAAAGGCAGAGCAGTTGGAATCATCAGTGAGAATCTCAAAGTGTGAGGAGCTAATTTGAGGGCAGGAAGGGGTCAGCCAAAATCCCCAGTTTCTGCTGTCCTGGCAGCAATAACTTCCTTATTTTTACTCCTCATAAGGTAAAAACTTCATATTCTTTGAATTCGTGGTGCTGTCCAAAACCAAGTTGTCCTTTACAGATAAAACTGGATTTTTCCTTTCATAGAGAGCAACCCAAGCCTGTATTCCCCCGATGGTTTGAAGGCTGTTTGTCTCCAAATGAAGTCAATTTTCCCATAAATAGCTCCCAGTCACAAAATCAAGGCGTTCCATGACCATTCCATTTGGAAGCTGGAAGCTTCCAGAGCAGCACAAGTGTTTCTACAGGTGAGGAGATTTTCCCCTGAGCAGTTTGGAAGGGAATGATGCAATAAAAGAAGAGTTGCATCACCAGCAAATAAATAATCCATAGCTTCATGCCTGGCATGAAGAAAAGACTGAAACAAGCCTTATTTTAAATTATTTCTGCTGCTGCCTTTTGACACAGCATTGGGGCTACACAGGTTCACAAGATTCGGAAGAACAATCAGTTCTATTGATTGTTTAATGCCACTTATTTTTCCTTAGGGAAAATATTTATTATTCCCTCTAATTGGGGCATTTTGCAATGTCCTCGACTGTGTTTCCAAAACTTGCAGGCAGAGACAAAGGAGACACATCCCCTGAGGTGTGATAACTGATTTTTGGGAGGCAAAACTCCAGTAAATTTGGGTTATTAATTCCAGAGACAATATAGGCAAGAAACCCCAGTCTTAAAGGATTAATACAAAGGATTAATACACCCCTGGCATCTCCAGCTCTATCCCTGATACCAGAGTCCAGCTGAGAAGAGAAACCCAGGGTCCCAGGCTGTGTGGAGGTGCAGATACAAACCAGAATGGGATTGTTTTCCTCAGTGATGGGCATTTCATAAGAATTTCACTTCAGGCAAAATTAAACTCAGGTTTATAACTCAGGGTTAAGACATTTATAAATCAGAGCTGTGGGCAGTTTGCTAAGGCTCCATCAGTTTGTACCAGACCTGTCAAAGCTGTATTTAAATCTCTCCTTCAGAGTGGGTTTATTAAGTGATCAGGGCATATGTTACTTTTTTGTCTTTAACAGTAATAAATCACCAGTGAACTGACACAAACAGAAGGGACAGAGTACAACATAGTAAGTTTTCCATGTACTGTTGATGTTGGATGCAGCTGCTGCACATGGAAGGGTCGTTCACTAAGGGAAAATATTCAAAGATAAGTCCTGCCTGTATAGAAATCAAATAATTACCTGCAAAGGGTCTGATCAGATAACTTGGGTTATATGACCATCATTTTTGACAGCTTTTTATAGATCAGATTAATAGAAAAATCAAATGGAAAGGATGAGAGTTAACATTTCTTGGAAGGCTGAAGGATTTTGAGCCCCAGATGGATTGTAGACACTGCAAGTCAACCCAAGTAACACCAGTTCAATCAATAGACAGAGCCACTCATCAAAAAGGGTGTTTGTAAATATGAAACGTGGGTAGGTTTGGGCTTGGTTGGTTTTCCCCCCCCCAGAAGTCCCTGAAGGTATTTGAAATGTTCAGATATTTGCATAATGAAAGCCACAGGAAAACTATTATTTAACTGCTTTTGATTCACAGCCCTTAGGGCCTGATTTGATGCTTATTGAAGTCAGTGGGAGTCTTCCCATTTCATTCCTGGGCTCAGATCAGACTTTTATCTGTGGCCATAATGAAAGGGAGATAAAAGGGGTGATTTTGGGACACATGTTCTCCTCAAGTCAGAGCTAGAATCAGGTAATTTGTGCACCCCCAGAGGGAGGACAGAAGAAATCACATCCAAATGATAACAGATAAAAGTAGAGCCAACCAGGGTTAAACTGTGTATTAGTGCCCAGCCACTGAAACAGCCCACAATTCCTCCCACAAAATTGGGTTATTCTCACATAAATGCACTGGTTTGTACAGACCTGGAACTTCTCTGTTTCCAGACAGGAATATATCCAGCCTGACTGGCCAATTTTAGGCATAAAAACACAAATTTCAAGGCTTCAGCTTGTGTTCAACCCCCAGAAGCACCACCAGCCTCCAGACACTTCTTAAAGCCTGAGAATAACCAAAATCTATTTTCGAAATCTCACGTTTTAAAATGTATCCAGAGTGAACTTCTCACTTTAATCAGATTGTGAAGCATCTTCAGATGCAAAATCCAGGGAAGTATCGAGGGAGATGCAACAAAACTGAACAAAGCACCACAATTATTCTTTCAGACCTGACACCTGCTGTCTCTTCAGACACTGTGGAGCTGAGGAGAATTAATGTAGCAGATGGAGAAAACTAAATGGTGACTGCTTGGTTTTAATAAATAAATCCTCCAACAGGCTTTTTTTTTGGAGGTTGCTTAGCAGGGGGGAAAAAAAGTGTCTCCTAAAGGTATAAACAGGTAAAGCTGCACAGAGGTGGCTTTGCCATCCTGCTTATCCAGCCTGGATATTTGCATTTATCTTTTAAGGAACACACAGTCCCCAAAAGCTACAACTGCAGTCCTTGGGTATCCAGGTAAAACATCTCTGTGCCCTAATTCCAAATCTTTTGGCAATTCCAGCTGGTATCATTTCCTGATGGAGAAACATTTTACTATGCAGTTATTTTCTATTTTAAGAGGGCACAGCATCTCCCCAGTGAAACAATCAACTGCTCTGAAGAAAAATCTGTGGAAAACATTTATATTCCATGTTGGAACAGGAAAGGAGGGGAACATATAAAAACTAAAATGCCAAGAACCACTATGGGTAAGACTCTTAGCTCCAGTATTTGTAAGAATCTAGAAGCACAATTGAGAAAGAACTCGAATTTCAAGCCTGCCCTCCTTGAGTAATTGTCCCCAACTCCTCTGCTTTCAGAAACCTGACTGGTAGAACACATGGGAAAGAAATCTATTCCTTCAGCAGAGAGCCTTGGATACACCCGTGTGAGTGAGACCTTCCAAAGCAGGTTTACTTGTCAAAAGGTGGTTTTAGTTATTTTCATTTCTTTCCTTTTTCATATCAGACATTGATAACTTGAAGCAAACAGACATTTTGAGTTGATTTCACATTGAAACTCTTGTAGTTATTACCACCCTACAGCTATGGCACACTCGAGGCCATTTGAGTTTCAGAGTATCTGCATTTTTCTGTCCCTGCAGTCCCTCAGATGCAGCAAGTGAATTCTCTTGGGTAAGTCTTGCCCTGTGGACCTTTTCACAAACCCCAGCAAAGCCTCATTTCAGTTTAAAATACCCAATCATTTGAGCAAGAATGAACTTAAGCAACTGGTGACATTGTCTGCCCCAGATCCCTGTAACCTTGGGAGCAGCTGCAGGTGGAGAGAGGCCCTTTGGGTCCATCTCATTTTCACAAGGACATCTTGTCTCATCTTTACAATACTGAGCTCCTCTTCCACTGCTCTGCAATTATCTCCAAGCCTATCTGGAGCCATGGTGATTTATTAGCCTGTGACATGGATATCTCTGTATATCTTGAGCTCAGCATCTCTACATCACCCAACTGCCCTTCTCTGATATTTACATTTATTTTGAGCACAGTCTGAAGGTTTTCACTGCCTTCCAGCTTCGAAATGACAATGATTCACTGCAGAGTCTGTCAGAAATGGTCACCTGCACTCGGAACGTTGGGAAGAGATGAACAAACCAAGTCACAGAGGAGATGCTCCTGTGTGAAAACCCAGCCTTTGTACAACCCAACCCCATCTGGCAGGCAGAGCTTGCAAGAGAACACTCTTCCACCAGCTGTAACAAAACCTAATGAATGTAATTAGGACTTTATCTGTCTCAGACAATTACAAGTGCAGTCTGCAGCGGAGCCATTGTACCCACATGGATGTGCTTTATCTCAGATTTTTCACTTAAACTAATGGATTCTAAATGACTTGAGTGAAAAATTAAGAAGGCAAGGCTGCACTTAAGAAAGCATTTGCATTTCACTGCATATGCTGTTAAATTTCCATTAAACTCTACATTTATATACAGATTTTTAATTCATAAAATATGGTAATAGAAGGAAAGAACGTGGTTGGGCAGATGATTCTTTCTGAATCTTCTGAAGGCAGCAGATATTTCAGGGTATCTGCATTCCTTGGGGTGCCCTGTATCCCTTCAGGGTCACCTGCTCTTTGTTCTGAAATGAAAGTTAGGAGCTACTTGAAAATTAAAATCTTCAGCTTCTTTTTTGTTGTTTTTTTTTTCTCTCCAAATCAAATCCAAAATCCCTCCTCCAAGGTCTACAGTGGCAATTAAGAATTTCGGGATGTTCAACAAATAACTGATGCACTAGTGGGTCAATCCCAAAGCTGTATAAAGACAAGGTGTTTTTAAATGGCAAAAATAATCTACGAGAGAGCAAAGTATTCATCAATTTTTTTGTGCAAGAACATGTTGGTTAACTGAGGAAATCACCTGTAGATTCCAGGGAGACTTTAGGAATTGCCTGGGAAGGTGGTGGACTCCTCTTTGCTTTAATTCTGGGATGATCCTGCCTTCTGCAACTTTCTGAGCCTCTTTAGCCCTGTTGCAGACAGATCTGTTCTTTCACAACAAGCCAAACTCAACCACTAATTGACTGAGTGTTGCCAACTCTGCTCTCTCATTAAAGCTTCATCCAGACCTCATTAAGAAAAAAAAATAATCAACAAGAGCAGAACATCCCACATTTCCTTTCCAGTTACACTGCAGGTGCTTTCTGGATCGTTTTTCCTACTCTGAGTGTAAGATGAAACAATGAATTTATGTTTTATTAATAATTGACATCTTGATGACATCCTGGCAATTATACCACCAGAGTTAACCACATTCAGCTTTATTCTCAAGAGCTGCATTGACATTTCTAAGGCTCTCCCTCAGGTGGGATTTTCAGGAATAGGAAGAATTGCCTGGGAAATTGGTCACTAAGGGCACTTAAAGCAGTCAGTCCTTGAAGGGTCAGTGTGGAATCATTGCTGGGGTTGGAACTGGGAATGAGGAGCCCACAGCCAGCTCAGGGCTCACCTCTGCCCTGTTTTGCACAAGAAATCCATGTACAAATCCCTGGCAGGATCAGAGAAGTGCACAAACACTTCCTAACTGGGCAGAAGGAATAAAGCACCACAATCAGTTTGGGTTCCCACCCTGGGCAGCACCTCACAGGAGCTCTGATGGCCCCAACTTCAAGGCACTGTTTGGTGCAGGAATCTTTTTGGTCCCCTCTCCTTTCAGTGAGAAAATCCCAAATTATTTGACCACATTTCATCCTAATCCCCACTGTGTGTGTGACTAACCCAGGAGCACTGGCTCCAACTCTCTCTGATGGGCTCCAGGAAATTTGTTTCATAAATAACTTTAGAAAATAAGGACATTAAAATCATTGGTGTTTACATGAAAAGTAATTGAATATCAATCAAAACACACTGGCAACCTCTTGACAGCTCCAGTTCTGCTGTAATTCATTGAATTAATCAAGTCTTGACACTGTGATATGTTATTGCACAGGCTGAAGAAGGAGCAGGAAATTACAAAGTTAAGAAAAAAACCAAGATGCTTTTTTTTTTTTACTTCATTGTGTGTGAAACTTTACAGTGGAGGAGAATGAGGCCATGGAAAGAGCTGCCACTCTTCAGCTGATCTGCTGTTTCAGCTGGGAGTGGCCAAAATCAACCATTAAAATGATAAAATTACATCAAAAATGTTTGATTTAATCAAAGCAGCAATAGCATTAATAATATTACTAACATTAGAACACCTGCACCTCCTTACAGCACCCCTGGATTACCTTCACTATTTCTCAGATATCTCTCATTCTTTTATGGAGGAGAAAGACCGAATCAATTCTATCACATTCATTTTCTTCTATTTCTCAAAGGAAAATAAAGACTAAATCGACTCTATCACATTCATTTCCCTCTATTTCTCAAAAATCAGCCCAGTGTCCCCAGTGCAGATTATTGCCAGCTCCTTTCCCTGACTACCAGAACAACTCTGAGAGATGAAACCAGGCCTATTTTTGGAAAAATGATAAGAAATGCCACTCCCTCGTGATCAGGTTGGGGATGAGAGGCAGCTGCTTTGACTCCTTTGATGCATTTCAGCCACAGAACAGCCACATTTTAACATCTCAGCATGACATGTGGTCCCTGGGTTTCTGCTTTATTCCTACAGCCCACAAAGCACAGGTAAATATTCATCTGGGTGCAAATATTCACATTATTTCCTCTGCACAGGAAAGCAAAAACAGCTGGAACTTGGAGCTGAGTAACTCCTGCCAGTCACTGCCCCCCCCCAGGCGCCTTCCCAGTGTCCCTGGTGGAACTGGGACAAGAATTATTGCTACAGACTCCCAGCTCCAGCCACTGGATGGTGTGAACATGGGTGACTGCAGCCATTTAATCATACAAATGTGTGTTTAATACACATTATAACCTGCCCTTAATATGAATGGGGGACTTAGGGGTACAAATAGGAGCCTGGATAATCAGAATAACACCCATTGCACTCTTCCAGCAGTGTGTAGACACACAGAAAACGCCACAGATGATGCTTTTCCAAGCTGTTAATGCTCAAAGTGCTGAGGAGGAGCCCTGTTAAAAGTGAACATTTGCAAAAAAACACGGGTTTACTGGTTTTTTTTTTCCCTCCTCCTCATCTCCCCTTTGCTTTTGTAACATAAGCAGAAGAGATAAAAACACACCATGTGCTGAAAAGGTGCCAACAGCTCATATAAAACAGGAGGGGAATTCTGCCATGAGATCTTTCTTTCCCAAATGACCTTCCTGAGAAATGCTGCATAGGAAGAATGAAATGCTTACACTTCCTACAGCCACAGCCTGGTGCTGTCCTTGCTGTTTTCTGACACTTTGCATGTAGAGAAGGAGGAAAAAACCCAAGCAGGTTTCAATTCCTCTGGAAAGGAGATGATTTTCAGACTATTTCAGCTGGTAAAGTGCCAGAGTTGCTCAGGAATAGAAGAAACCAGGATATTTTAAACCTCACACTACATCCCTCTGCTACAGTGAGGAATAGAAATATCTTCTTCTCAAAGGTTTTGGCAGAAGATATTATTTTACTTCACTTAAATTTGTTTCTAAAAAATGAGCTCGATGAACAGATGTTGAATTTACCCCAGTGGAAAATGAAGTCTGCTTTTCATCCACAAAACAAATCCAGGCACTCAAATAAGAGCTGACAAATCTTCCCCTGCTCTGCTCTTCTGCCTTTTGCTGCCCCTTCCTTACTATCCAAACTACATTTTTCCAGTCCTCTCATTTTCTCACCCAGGTGAAAACACCCTGTGCCTCATTTTTAAATATGCTTACTTTCCCTTTTATTAGAAAAAAATGACTTTTATACTTTAAAGAGAAAGAAAAGCCTGCAGAAGGTCTTCAATTGTGTGGAAATATCCTGCAATCCTGAACTGGCTTCCAGAGAAAGTGTCCTGCTTTTACCTCATGAAATGTTCAGGTTGTGGACCAATCAAGAAGCAAATATTTGGAGCAAATAAGCCACCAGAGCCTTTCAGTGAGCTGTGACTTGTGTCACTTGGGAAAGGACTTCATGGCTGGAAAATTCCAACACAAATGTTGGTGGGACCAGGAGGGAGGGAGGTCCCAGGTCAGGGACTCACAGCAGGATCTCTGTGCACTCCTTTCTTGAGTGTCCTGGGACTCCTCATCCCCAAAGTGCCTTTCTGCTGGATATCTGGGACATCTCTGGGCTCCTGGGTATCAACAGCTCTGTTTGCTTGAGGCACAGCACAGTTTCTTTTTTTTTTTCATATTAAAACTTGAGAGTTCTGCATTTCCAAGGCAGTGCTTTGTAGGGTGGGGGTTTGTGGAGCCAGAAAAGCCAGGAGATGTTCTGTTCTGGAGGGATGATCTGGGCTAAATACTTCTCAAGGGCTTGTCTCCAACAGCAAGAAATTGGGTTCAGTGACCCAGATGGCTTTTTCTACTTGATATTCTCATTAACTAGCCAGAGCTTGAGCCCTTTGTTAGTATCCCAAATTAAAATCCAATCTTCCCATCCCTGGGGTCACAGGCCTGGCAGTGGCTCCTCCCCACCCTGGGGGGAAACCCAGGCTCCTGATTTTCCAGGAGTCCAACTTCATACATGACACATGGCAAATCCTATTTGAAATCGTTAATGGGGTTTATATTTGAGTTAAACCTGGAGATACTCCATCCTAAGTCACTTAGAGCTCTTTGCTGCACCCACTACAGAATTGCAGCAGAGAAAGGCTGAGGTGCAGAAATGAGAAAAGGCAGAGAACAGGGCATGGGAGGTGTTCTCTGGGTCATCTCCAGCTCACACACAGGACAATATTTAATAGCAGGGCTCAGACCTCAGTAAAATGTCCAGCAGCAGTTCCTAAAAGAAGAACTAGATTTTTATTTTATTTTTTTTACAGAAACAATAAAGCCAAATCTCCTGAGCAACAGAAAATCAAATGTTTTGTCTAAAATATGAGCTGTGAAAATAAAGAGCTGTGCTAGACAGAAAATGTCATTCAAATAAAAACCTGCACTTGCCTTCTGCTGGGATATTAAACATTACACTGTCACTGTGATATCCCTTCCCAGCTCACATTACCCTACAGACACCACTTAGTTACATACATTTTGTTCTATTATTCCTCACATTCAATATTAATCTATTCTTGGGTAGTAATTAATTAGTTACATATTTTCACAGCTCCACAGTCTCCTCAGGGGAAAGCCTCTACTACATATTTAAGAAGCAGATTAATGTGTACTTATGTAGATGGGCCCTCTGGAATAATTTATATTTTGTTGGGATAATTTCTCAGTCAAACACATCTGAGTGGCTTTGCTTTCAATGCAAGAATAACAACGTGCACAAAGTTAAACTTCCTGATACTGAGAAATAGGACTGAAATAATGTGGCATCCCTGGGGAGCTCAGGGAACAATCCTGCCTTCGGGAATAAAATGGGAATGAATCACACCCATTATTTTGATCTACTTTCCAAGAGGTGGAGAGAATTGTTATTTTGTCTGCTTTAAGAAGTGAGAGGGTTTGAAGATAAGGGGCCTCACTTTACTCTTTCATTGCTGTAACCCTGAAAATATAATTACTTCAGACTTCTGAGCTGATTGAAAACACACTGAAATTAGTGCAAGCCTTTCCTCTGGCTTCAGATTAGGCTGCTAAAACCTCAGTCCCTGCAGTGTCTGCCTAAGGAGTGTAACTAATACAGTTTAAGGGAGCACAACTCCTATTCATGTCATAAAATACCAAATTTCTATGAAGATCAGCATCTCCTGATTGTCTGGCTAATCATGGCATCTCCACTTCAGAGGAGAGGAAAAGACATTTATTTTTTTTTCTCTCTAGGAATGAATAAATTCAAATGTGACAGTTGAAGTGATAGAAGTTAATGGAGAAAGCAGCATTTTAGCTGGGAGGGATGAGAAATAACAACAGAGGTCACACAGAGGCAGCAGTATATTCAACCTAGAGGGAAGAGAATTCCTTTTTTCCCTTAATTCCACAGCCTGTCTATTAATGTGCCATGAGGATTCTTCTTTCTCTTCAAAGAACCCCAGAAAGGCACAGCACCCATATTATTAATTTCCCTATAAATAATCATCAAATCCTTGGCACTCCAAGAACCCCATCATTTACTAAACATTCACAATTGTTTGCCCATCAAATGACTGTGATTAAAAGAACCAGAGCATCTTTTATGGATATGAGAGGCACCAAATTGATCTTTACACTCTTGTAAGTGCCCCATTTACACAGAGGTTTATACACATTGCATAATTATTGGAATCAAATGCATTAATAGATCCTGAGGAGCAGATGGAGCTTTGGAATTTGCAAAAATATTGCTTTGATATTTTATTCTGTAAACCCTCGAAATATTAAGGCAGGATAAACACATTTGGAAAAGGTTTGTGCCTAAGGCTTCAGGAATAGGGGCCCAAAGTTTAAGCCACGGGTTTTCTTGTGTATTATAATTAGCAGTTAAAAACAACACTTTGCACAAGTTCTGGACTTCATTTCTCAAGATGTTGTTGGTCATAAGTTTCATAGGAATCATCTTTCATTGATTCCTATTAAAAAAACTAATTTTTTTCTCATCTTTCCAGATTAAAGAACATAAAACCCAAAGTCTTCTGGATGATTTGTTGGTTTGGGGCTTTGTTATTTTCTGCCTTCCTTAGCTAAAAATTGAAATATTAACTAGCTGTTCAATTAAACAATAGGGGTTTATTTTCTTCTTAACCCTCCTTTTGCCTTGGAATTTTAGTACCTGGTAACTCCCTTTTTCCTAGAAAATATGGAAAAATATTGCAACCCCTATGGAATAAGAATACAAGTCCTTGCAGACTAACTAACATATTTCATTAAGAGAACTTTAGTTCTGTAGCCCAGGGTAGAACCTGACCTAAAATAAGAAAATAGAGATGTGACTGGAAACTGTATCAGAGATATAGTCCTGATACTCAATTTTTAGGCACTTGAACATTATATTGTCTGTATCAAAGTTCAAAGCCTCGTTAGCAGGAAAAGGGAGGGAATATCAATATCAACCAGAAGTTGGAGGAATGAGTCAGACTTTCCCAATCAGCCCAGATTGGGACCATCACTAAAGCCTTAAAGCTAAAAATTCTGTCTTGTAGAGGAGAAAGTTGGTGCTGCCCATCTGTAATTCCATGAGTTGTCCTTGTCTGACAGCTACTCCTGCACACCATGGCACAAATTAACTGGGAACTCCAGCAATCCTGGAAGAATAATTCTGAATAGTTTATCCAGAGGAAATTTTGTGTTTTGCTCAGTAACACTCCACTTTTAGAACCTGGACTGATATAGCAGATTAACAGTCCACATTTACTCAACAAAAGTGTTCAGAAAGCAAAATTCTGTCTCTACTTTTCCTTATATTGTGAATATTCAGCTCCAATGTTGCCTCTCATTAAAACATTTCTATCCATTTTTAATATTTATTTTCAAAGCCTGTACAAAGATACATTCTTTTCATTCCCCCTATTAAGCAGTTTAAAGATGATTGAAATAAAATCACTGCACTTTGAAGATTTAAGGCTCCAAGAACCAAGTGTTGTGAAGCCTATTCAGCTCTTCTATTCAGACTCTTAAATAGAATTTAGAGAAAAATGTTGTCTCTATAGGAACAGGCAGCTCCCTTGAACTTATTGCTGGTCACTTGGCTTGACCCTTGAGATGAAAATACATATGAAAAGTTATTTCTTCATTACTTTTGCATCTCATGGCCACGTATTAGCAAAAATATGGGAGAGGCAGGTTTGCTTTTTGAAAGAAAGTCAGTTATTCAAAGCAGGGCAGGTTGGCTGTGCCCTTAATTCTCTGTGTCTGGAGGAGCAAGGCCTGGTGGCACAGAGCAACAGTCATCATCTAAATGTTAACAAGTCCTCATTAAGGAATGGTTGTGATTATTAAAGTACAAGTGAGCCTGACACGCTACCAGCCATGACAGGAGAGAAGGTATTTTATTAATTTCAGGGCTTCATTATCCATCCCTGTTCCAAGCAGCAAAGTTGAGTGGTAATGAACAGGGGGAGTTCAACCTGGAGCTGAGGATTGGCCCCTACAGCTGCACATGGATGTGCTTCTGGTTCTTAAATGTGAGAAAAAAAAGCCCCTGTGCTCAGAAAATAATTCAACTGGAGCTCAGTTGGATGCATCACTCTGCTTTTGTTGGGCCAAGCTTGTATTAAGGGATTAAAAGGAAAGAATACACTGGAATATCAAACCCTGCACCAACAGAGCCCTTCATGAAGCAACTTCCAGCCTTGGAGTGGCCAGGAAAGGCAGAGGTGTGGGAAATACAGCCCTTGAGTTGCATAACTTCTAAATCAAGAGTTATTCTGATGCACATTTGCAGCCACCAAAACCTTCTGGTTGTTGCTCAGCCTCCTCCTACTTGATTCCAAAAGAAGACCTTGAATTCTGCCCATGTCATTGCGAGGATCTAATAATAGATTTAGTGGGTTTTTTTACCTCAGCAACGTTTTAAGGAAGAGTTTTACACAAAGCCACCTCTCTGGAATCAATCCCAACATTCACAAATAACATTAGAGAAATTGTTTCATAAGTTTTCAAAGAGCCATGAACTTTGGAAGTAGAAAAAGAAGAAGTCATCCATTATTTTAGTCCACTCTAGATTTTATTAATATCCCCAGTGTTTTTAACATGGTTTACCTGGTGATTTGGGGCCAAATCATCATTGAGCTGCCCATGAATTACTTAATTTGTAGCAAAGAAACATCTATGGAAGGAAAAAGGATGTTGTTCTTCCATGAGTAGCTGCACAAATAAAAGAAAAAAAAAACAACACCCACGTACAAAAGAGCAGATTTGTTAACCAAGTATTAATGTGCTCCTTAATAACACAGACACACTTCAAACAAA
This sequence comes from Serilophus lunatus, assembly GCA_013399895.1. NCBI lineage: Eukaryota > Metazoa > Chordata > Aves > Passeriformes > Eurylaimidae > Serilophus > Serilophus lunatus. The sequence continues at coordinate 1,250,498 of VXBA01004385.1, read as the reverse complement.
ACTGGGAAGGCAGGAACAATGAATATGACAATTCCCCAAAGGCAAACACTAGTTTCCTCAGAAAGTGAGAGCTGCAGGGGATGGAGCTGAACTGCAACAGGAAAATAAATGACAGGAGCCATGCCCTGAATAATCCCAGTAGGGCATGTGGTCAGATGAATGGTTGCTATAGCATCAACTCACCTGATATGAATTCACTCCCAAAGACCCAAAATAACTTCTTTTCTAAGATAAAAAATACAGGCAGACAAATTTTGTATCAGTAACACCACTGGAGATGGACCATTTCCCATCACACAATTGCCACTAATCCCTTGGTGAGAACTTGGCTCTTCAGGGTCAACATGACCCCAGCAGCAGGTTCTGGCTCACCCTCCAAAAATCACTCCTGGCTTCTTGTTTGACTACAATGGTTCAAATAATCTGGTCCTTCAGAAGTGATTCCCTGGTGTGGTTGAAGTTGCCCAGACAACTGCAGCAAGAAACAGTGAAAGTTCAACCAAGGGCCACAAAAGTGATGAAGGGACTGGAGCACCCCACAGATGAAGTTGGATTGAGGTGGCAGCAATGGCTCCTCCATGGGATTGCTGGGGGAGCACCAAATTACACCAGGTTTAACAATTCAGGTTCACAATTGTCCAAATTTCCTCAAACTGTGTTATTTGTGAACTTATGGAAGTCTATTTATAATGGACTTGGCCACACATCATTTAATCCAGGTGAGTAGAGGGATAGTATCTGAAATTACTGTAACTTGGATGAGTTCAAGTCTCTCTGTGTGTACTCAACTGCTTCTGGCTCTGACATCTCTAAAAACAGATTAAGTCCATCAGAATCCATCAACACTTTGTCTTCATAATGTCCCAATAAACATCTGGGAAGTCCCTCTCAGCCTGCACTTCTCACTCACTCCACGGAGCCCTGGATCAATACCTGTCACAGGTACCTTAATTGATGCCAATTCCTGCGCTTTGTGCAGCAGTTAGAGGTGATCAAATTCAACTGTTAGAGCTGCCACTGCTATTACGTGGTAAGAGGCCTCGAGTATCACAGCTCAGATTGTCTCAGTTTAACATTTTTGTGCCAAGAACACTCATAAATGAAATTAAATCCTTTCCTTTCCTATCACTTCCTTTCCTGCCTGCTCCAGATCACATTTTCTTGGTGTCACACTCTGCCACCTTTAACAGCCCTGGCTCTCTCTCTGTTCATTTCCACAGTTTCATCCTGATAAAGTTCATTTTCTTAATTTATCCAAATCAAAACTCAACATGGCCATGCTTGGACATGACCAGACATCAGGTGCTGGCACTTGGAATCTTGAAGAGACATGAAACGAAATGGAATTCCCCAAGGAACATCTCAAATTCAGCAGCCTGAGGATCACATTCTCTTTCCCTTTCACAGTTCTGGGGAGGATCAGACAAATCAGGAGGTAACCCCTCAGACAGGCAGATTTTCCTGTGCACCTCAGCTCTTCTGTCAGACAGAGCCAGGTGGGATTTGCATTTATGGCAGCAAAACTCAGGCTGGGGAGAGCTAACACCAAGATGTGCAGGCAACATCTGCCCGTTGTGGCAACACCCAAACTGGGTTTCATTCTCAGACATGGGCAGGTGAAGCTGGTGCCACCCTGCTGAGTGAGAACACAGCTTGGCCTGTGCTCATTAGCCTCATAAATGGCACACTCAAATGGCCTTTATTTAAATGAGAAACATATGTCCCCTCCACAGGCTCCAGCTCTACTTGAAACAACTCTTCATGAACGAGGCTCTGGCCTTTCATCCACCTTTTGCTGTGAGCTGCTGGGATTATCACACTTCCCAGCCAGACTGTAGCAGGGACTTGCCTTGGGAAATATTTTCCTTTTAATAAACACCCAGTTATATTCTTTCTAATGCCTCACAGCACACAGGGAAGGTAAAAGTGTGATTTTCCAGCCTCTTGCCAAATTTCAGGCTAAGATTCCCAAGAACTGATTTTTTTAAGCAGGGTTAAGCAATTATACCTCCCTAAAACTGACTGAATGTTCTTTATTAAAAGAGCATTCAGGTTTGGTGAGAAATATGCTGTTTTCTGTACAAAAATTCTCATGGATATCAAAAGCTTTGCCAAAGTAACTTCTTTATGCACAGAAATTTTGCCCATGTCATGTCATTTACCATCAAAATCTAAACACATATCTGATAAAAGGAGTGGTCATTTGTCCCCTCAGTGGATGGGGACCCAACCAATCCCTCAGACTCCACTACAGGTGGATTTTCCCTCCTATGACACCAGTTCCTTCCAGGTTTGAGGTTTTTATTTCCCATACAAACTCTAAGACAATCTAAAATTCCAAACTTCTCTTTTTTGTAGGGTCCTGACAATGATTTTCTTTACTCCCATCCAAATACCCCCAACAAGAAGAATTTAGAGGTGTTCTGAGCATCTGTGTGTTCTGCTGCTGTCCCTAAAAACAGTCAGTGCCAAAACATTTGCTCATATTATTGTCCCACTCCCACACCTGACAGGAATCTTGAAGCATAGAAAGAGCTAAAAATTAGCAAAAAAGAGTCTTCACCCTCTGAAGAAATAAAAACCTTCCAGGTTTACTTCATTTCAAAGCTGCAGGGTGGTTCTTTTTGTATTTCAGGCAACACACACCACTCAGCTTTGGAAGAATTCAGGTTGTTATGCTGCTCTGGATTATTCCATTTATAACAATGAAGCATTTCAAGGACTTTATGATTATTCTGTTCCTGGGTGTATTTATACAGTCCAAAGTAAGAGGAATTTTGGGGAGATGGTTAGAACTCAAGGAAGACAAGTTTGTTTCACATTCTCTTCTAATGAAAAGAAAGATGGACCAATACTCACTAAAAGGCTTCCTGAGCTGCCAAGGGAAGGAGAGAACACATTTCAGCCTTTTTAAACTGCAGTGCACAGACCTGAAGTTGGTACATCTCTAAAGAACACTGAGAATCCAGTGCTGGGAAGACTCTTATTTCCAAGGAACTGTTCCAAATAACCCTCCACAGCTCTTTTGAAAGCACCATCTATCACATCACCACAGTCATCACCAAAGAGCATTTCCACCAACGATACCCCTTGGAAAAGTAAAACATCAAGGACATTTTAGGCTGGCTGCCCTCACTGGGGTTTTACTCTGTGCATCAAGCCATGAGCTGTTTGTCTCTCCTAAAGTGGCTCAAATAATTTCCTGGAGAGCAGCACTGAGGAAACTGAGCTGCAGGGCAGGAAGGGGGCACAGCAAGGTCTGGGACCCAAAATTTACCCTCTTCTGCACTGTTGATGGAAATGCCACTGATCCGAGGCCAGGATTTCTCATTTCAAACCAACTGGCACCAGCAGCAGAAGAGCTGGGTCCAAACTGCCTTCCTCCTCCCTCAGTTTGGCCACCAAAAAGCTGCTCTGACTGACCACAGCCCTTGCCTTTCCTTTCCCTGGCACCACAGTAGTTGCCAGCCCTGGGCACAGACTGCCCAGGTGAGCCTCCCCCGGCTGGGCTCCCTCCCATCTCCTGCCCTTCCAAGCCTCCCAGGACATGCCCAGCAGCTCCCTGGGATGCCCAGAGTGCTCAGGATCTCTCCAAGCTCCTCTACTCCTTCCCCAATCCTGGTGTGTCCAGGCCTTTCTGCTCAGAGTCTGTGCTTGGGTTGGACCAGCTGGTGACCAGGCTCCCAAATCTCTGCAGAGTGGAACTGCTCTGCATCCCCAGTGCAAAGGAGAGGGAATGTAGTTTAGACCTCCATAAACCAGCCCCAGGTTTGCATAAACACAGGGAGTGATGCTAGATGAGCTTTTGGGCAAAATGCAGGGAAAAAAATGTATTTAAAACCTCCAGCAAAGATAAATCCTAAAGCCAAACTCTGACAGGTATGAGGACGTGTGCCTCACTGCTATTTCTGTCTGTCAGCTGCAAATGAGTCCTTTCCTATGATTCAATATTCTTTTTAGCAAGGCTGGAAATCAGGAGCAGACTTTTGTAAAACCATAAAAATTTTTACCTATCAAGAGATTTGGTTTTGCTCGGAGTTTGGTCAGTTTGTTGTTGGATTATTTAGGATTGGGAGAGAGCTGAAGGAAGGTGAAGGATATGAAAGATGACCTGCATCTGAGAAAATCTAATTTCAGTTTTGAGAGAAAACTATTGCAAAGGAAATGGAAGATTCCTTTGAACTGCAGCAGATAGCAATGAAACCAACACCTCAGAACAAGTAAATTAATAAATAAATCAGATTACAGGTTCCTGCACAGCCACAACAAACTGCAGTTTATTGTTTTGTTTCCAGACTGAGGTCTACAGGAAATAAATATATGGAGCTCGGGGCATTTACAGGTAATGAACACCCAGAGCGAGGAAAGCACCCCAAGGTATTTGGGGAATCATCTCACTGACAGAACAACAGTCAGATATAAAAAAGCAAGGAAGAAATATGAACTGTGGAGACATAGATGGAGACTCAAAGCAGTGATGGCACTTCCCACCCAGGGTACAAGTAACATTTGAAGTTTATTGAGGAGCAGATTTCAGCTGATTTAGCCCTGACTTGTTTCACCTTCACCTCAAGGTGTGCCCTGGATCATCCTGGTCCTTCAAGCAGCCATTGGAGCTTCCCAGGCACAGTTTCCAGGTTAACAGGAGGGATTTTTTACTCTTCTGCAAATGGCATTTTCATTCCTGCAGAGCACCCATCCTGTAGCTGGGTGCAGCACAGTGGCCCTGCCACACACCCACCTCCGGCTGCTGGGCTGTTATTTCTCACTCCAAGTCATTCCAATGAGTTCAATATCCAATTATAAAAGCAAAACCAAAGAACAAACTTTACCTGACCCCAACAAGACATCTTCCCACGATACATAATTATTCTTGCTTGGTTTTGGCACTCAGCATCCCATTAATTTTGAATTAAGGCAAAAAATATCTCTGTATATGTAGTATCTACCTTCCAAGGAATAGAAAATGTACCACAACTCAGCACAAACCACCCTCACCAATCCCTAATGAAAAATATGCTTGGACATTATCTGTAATAAATCCAGGAATGAAAAGCAACATCTTTATGAATTCTTCAATTGCAACGAGCTTAAAGTCATTCTCCAAGAACAAGTTCCCTGATTATGGATTATTTTTTCAGTCCTTTGTGCATCAGAAAGAGCTGTCTTTGCATGGGAACACGAGTTTTAGGTCCTCAGGTTCTGTAAATTAAGACCTTTATTGACTCCAGCACATGGAGCCTTTCTGCTGAATCTTCACACTGCATCAATCTCGCGTATTTTGGTACAAACTCCAGCTTCTCTTTATCAGCTTACAATTATTTAATCAAGAAAGGCTCTTGAAATGTATTATCACATTTGGAAACATAACACCAAGGATGAAAGGGAGCGGAAAAGCAACAGATGGGCAACAGTTCCAGCAGGACAATTAAATTTCCTACCAACAAGCCATCACAAGCCAATCAACCTCCCTGCAGGTTTCTTTTTAAGTTCAGCAATAATGTGTTAAACGTGCCTCTCACCCCTCGGTGAACCCTCAGTCACTGCAGCAAAGCTGAGGAGGAGGAACAGCCCTGCAGGGGCTGAGCCAGAGATGCTCTGGGACCTTCCTCCCCGCAGGGATTTTGGGGTGAGCAGCACCCAGAGAGCAGGACTGGCATTTTATCTCCGTGCCAAAGGGGCCCCTCAGCTGAGCTGAAGCTGGAAAAAAAAGAGAGAAAACTCTTTCCTGTGCTGAACCCCCCCACTGGAATTGTCAGGGGAGGATCCCTTTGTTGCACTACAGTTTCTCCCTTCATTTTTGGGGGAGGATGCTGCCCTCCCGTTGGATCATTCCTGTGTATTGTAACCCAGCTGAAAAATAGCAAAGAACTGAGCAGCCAATATAACCTATTCATTTATCATTTTTCTCCCCCTTCAAGACATGTTTGTGGAGCTCTTGAATTCCTTCTGTGGATGAGGCAGAGCAGGATTTAATTTGCTTTCATGAAACAGAGCAGATCTGCTGCTCCAGGTTGACTTTCCCCTGGAAAACCTCCCAGCCTCCCCTCTCCTGTTTTTAAATGCACAAAGCTGATCTCAAGCAGCACCTCTGCCCTCCCAAACTCCCAAGGGCTTCGAATCCACCTGTGGTGCCTCCCCAGAGCTGAGAGCTGACCCTGCAGGAGCTGGGAACACCCTGGGGTGGGAGCAGAGCTGGTTTTCTTCTCCGGGGCTGTTCTCAGCCCCCACGCAACTGTTTCTCTGAGTGTGTGTGAATACACAGGCGATTTCTAGAAGAGAAACACTGCAGGGAGCAAACCCAACAAAAACCAACTTAAGCTTCACATCACAGCCAAACCAGCCAAGTCCAATTTGAGCTGTAGGCAGGTTGTTGTGGGAACTTGGGTGTGCTGCTCTTTTAATAAACAGCAATACTGGAATGTTTAATTCATTATCGTTTATATTATACTGGATACATTATTCATTATCAGCACGATACTTTCCTTGAACTAACGGGGTTTAGTTCTTACTGTGTCCTGTGAGCCTCCTCGGTCTCAAGCTCGTGCCAAAGACTGGCAAGGCCCTGGTTTGATGCAGAGAAAGACAGAGTTTGTATTTAAATATCACCTCCTTGGGTGCAGCACGCTGCACTGTTCGTATCTATTTAAGATTTCCTGCCCCAGTTCTCCCCAAGATTCCATTTTTTCCTGCACTAAAAATCTTTTGCTGGTGGCTCAGAGGATAAATGAATTTAGCGTGGGTGCACCTTCTCTGCCTGGTGGACATGATAATCTCCAGGATCTTTTCCAGGGCAGAGCAAAACAACAAGCCCAGAATGAAAAATCTTCTGTACAAACCTCTGCCTTCCTGCAGATAAATTCAGGTAACATTGAGGGACTCAACTCCTGCAGGATCCAGGAGGAAGTATTTCCATATCTGAGCTAAAGTTTAATTGACTCAACACTACTTTAAAAAATAAAAAAACCAGTTTTACCTCCCTCCAGGAGCAGCACAAATAGAACAAGCTCTGCAGAGGAGGAGGGAGCCCAAAGGGACAACACAGCAACATCTTCACCACCAGCACAGAGGGACCCACAGGTCCAGCAGAAACAAAGTGATGAGCAGATCCAGGAGCCACTGGAAAAGCATCAGCAAGTGGGATCCAGGGGCTGATGAGGCTGAACAAAGAGCTGCTCACAACAGGCAAAATAACCTTGTCCAAGGCTCATGGTCTGCCCTAAATGAGGCTCTGGGGGCAGTGGGTGGGTGTGGAGCAATGGAAGCAAGCACATGTGTTATAGGATTATTGGCATTCTGCAGATTTCCATGGAATAGCCATGGCTCACATTGCTTTGGATAAATGGCTTCATTCCATGTTTCACCATCTACAAAAACAAAGTGCATCCTATGTTTACAGCAGAGACCAGTGGCATTTCATTCAAATACATTAAATTTCCTGTGTGGTTATTTACAAACCCTTATTCCATTTCTTTTCTCCAGCCTGACACCCCTCCTTCCCAGCCACTTCTCTTGGGACTTACAAATCTATTAATTTAAAATAATGAACAAAACTGCAAAACACAGATATCTGCAGAGTTCATGCAGGAAAGAAAACACAGTATATTCCTGTCTGCCCTGAATCAGGTGGGGATGGTTAAAGACTCTCATCAGGAATGGCACAAATACTTATAGAACCAGAGCTGGTTTATGGACAGCCCTGCCTGAGCTGACAGCTCAGAATTTCCTCAGGGTGCCTCCCTGATGGAATGAATCCACCTTCAATCTATACTACGAGGGGAGGAAATGGATATTTAAGTTATCGGTGTGTTGCTGTGGACTTTTAAATTTACTACCAGTCAAATAAGAGAAGGAACTCGATGTTCTTGTTTCAGCAGCTTCCAGTGCACCTGGCAGGGCAGTAAAGCCAATCTAGACCCTGTCAGCAGCATCTGCATGAATTCCAGGGAATTGTGAGTGGGCCAGGGCAGGCCTGGGTGTGTGTCTGGGATGGAATTGTGCAAGGGCACCACTGAGAAAAGTGCACTGGAGAAGCCTCTGGCAGAAAATCCCGTCATCAGTGGTTTTAAATGATTAATCTCTGCAAAATGTCTGAGTGTTGGGGAAGGGGGGGGGGATGAAATCCACCCTTGAAATGGCAGCCTTTCAAAATATGATGTCACAAGGAGTCACATCCTATTAGAGGAAACAGAAGATAAATGTTTGCTGTGGGCTGGTGAAAGAAGGCAGGAGGATATAAAGCCTTGCACCCTGTGTGTAAATTGTAAAAGATGACTTCTTGTGTTGCCTTGTTTCTGCCAGAGAAAAAATTCTTTGCTAACAAAGAGAAATACAGGAGAAGACAAAAATCACAAAGATAAAGATACCAACTAAGGCTTTCCACCAGAGAACATCAGTGATTTCCAAGAGCAGAAGTGTTTGGGGTTATTTTCATGTCATAAAGTCTCTGGGGATTTGCCTTAATCCAAGTGATTCTTCCAGATCTGGGGCAAAAAGGTTCATATCTCAGGCTCTGGTTTCAAACAGAGATAAGAAGCTGTTGGTTAAGAAAAGCAAAATTTGGGCTCTGAGATGAAATTAATGAAGGCTCCTGTTTACACACCGTGTGTTTCTCAAGCTGTCCCAGGAAGGGGGAGGACAAGGCCAAGGTTTCACTCCAAATCCTCCAGGTGCCAGGAAGGAGGGAAGCAGGATATTGCTCCCTGAGCAGGGCTCCAGCACCAGCATCTTGGGAAATGGGTGTTCTTTGACATTGTGAACTCCTGCACGTTTCAGTATCAAAGGTGTTTCTGCCAGAACCCAAGAGTTGTGACAGAGCTCTTTTCCTTCTTCCACATCTGACTAAAAGATGCATTGCAGGAGTTACACATTTCTGTCATGTCTGTGCTGTGTCCTGCTTTCCATGATTTATACTGCTCAGGGAAGAGTGGCAGCTGTAATTCTGCCTGCCTGGCACCATTGACAAGGACAATGAAAGCACTCTGGGCTCTAAAGAAAATGGTTATTTAATTAAAGCAACAGAAAAACTCCCTTTCTTGCAGCAGCCAGATGGGTCCCAGCATCGTATTTCTCCTCTTTCCTTAAATCATCTTCTGGAGAGAGAGTGTGAGGAAGATGGCACAGTTTTATACACCACACAAACAGCAGGGAGCAGCTTCCCAGGGGTCTGTGTGGGTGAATTATTGGGTGGGAATTCCACATCACGTGGATCCCTTGGGCATCCAGTGAAAGGGGAGTTCATGTCTCAGTCCTTCCCTCTTAGAAAACCTCTGCTCCTCTAGAAGTTTGTAGGAAGCTGATCTCAGAATCCATGGCCTTGGTGTGAACTCAGATGCAGATCAGCCACGTGCTCTGTCCTGAAAACTTTTTCATTTTGGAATAAAATGAGTGCTGAGATCTGTTCAAACTCTCTCTTCCAAGTTGGGATTCAGCCAGGTGAGTCCTCAGAAGCTGGATCTCAGAGCCTTTGCTGCACAGCCCAATCTGAGCCTTTGCTGGAGCCACTTCTTTATTAATGGCTTTCAAATGAACCTTCAGCAGACAGTGCCTTGGGAACACCCCTTTAGCCTGTGCTTCAGAAACATTGGGAAATTAAATATAATGAAACAGACAGCTGGAAAAATAGACCTTATTAATACTAATAAAACCCTAATAAACAACAGACTGCAAGGCCATTAACATTCCAGTCATGGCTGGGAGAGCAGAATGCAAACTGGAGACAACAATGGGAGAAAAGCAACTAAGAGCAATTTTGAAGAGAGTCTGAAGTGATTGTAGGAGCATCAGCTGGTTTTGCCTTGGTGAATAGACTCTGTTGTGACCCCCCCTGCACAGCAGAAATATAATATAATGAAAGACAAGGGATATAAATCAGCAATCAACTCTGCCTTCTTCATCAGTACAGCCAAATGAAATGAGGATCTGGGGGGCTCCCCTGAGCTCACTCCACATCACTTAAATTGCACCTTAATCTGCCATGTTTATAAGGTAAGAACTTCAATATGTTCTTGGAAATTCAGTGTCATTTTGTAAAATAAAAGTAATTATGAACCCAGCACTCTCCAAAGGGCTATTTGGGTCCCAGCTCACTACAGTGATAAAAGCATCTGATTCCATGGAGTCTTGGATCTCTGAATCAGTATCAGCACATCATAAATACACTTTTCTTTCACTCATGGTGGGTACCAATACTTTGCTTTGTGATTTAAATCACTTTTAATATAATGTAGCTGTTGCTGTGTTCTGTAGAAAACACTTGTGACATGAAGGAATGATGAAAATGACAATATTTCAGGTGGAATTCTCCATCCTGATACCTTGGTGTATTGTTTATCTCATTAAACACTTCAAATACCTCTGTGGGTGTTCATTACACACTCAGCTGATTGAACACCAAAGAACAGCTTAAAACAGCATTTCAGCAGGACCCTGCCAGGTGCCAATAAAACACAAAGAAAATAAAACCCAGAGAGAACTTCTGACTCCTGGATATAATCTGGTTTGTGGAAACTGCCAGCACGTGGTGGGAATACAAGTGGTATTGCAATGATGCAGCTGGAAAACTCCCCTGAGTAACATCAGGGTGAGGAAAACCAACTTCTTGCCTTCCTTCACTCAGAGATAATGGATTCATTCTTTATTTTAAGGGAATCAGTTGGAGTTGCCAGTCCAGTCCATATTTGTGACCAGCTGCCTCAAAGCTCAACATGTGTTCTAGGAAGTTCCTACTGGAGAGGGACAAAAGCTCAGTTCTGACAGATTATTGTAAAATAAGACAATTTTTACAGTTCCTGGACTTTGGGATCTCCAGAATGGAGCCTCTACTGGCCTTGGATTTCCTGACTTTTTATTTCTTGATTTTTTTTTCCCTTGATTTTATGTGTAACAGACCTGATGTTCCCACTGCCATCAGCAGCAATAAAACCTTGGAATTCCATGACCCTGCAATCCCAAGGGTGCTGATAAAGGATTGCTTGATCCTAGCCCAGGAATATCCCTGGCTCAGTTGTTCACTTTCCCAGTTTAAGGCTGAATTAATGAATTAATTATTGCCAATGACACAAACATCACCAGGCCTTGCTCAAATGTCAGCTTTGATTTTGGGCTGTGCAGCTCCAGGAGGGAACCTGGAGGTTCCAGCAGGTTCCAGCCTTGACAGGGGAGGAATATTTTCTTCTGTCTTCTTCCCTATATCCTGATTTAAACACTGGCTCCTCAAGAAAACAACACCCAGGCACAGGAGGTCCCCTGGAGAAAGAAGACACACCCAGGAGAAAAATAATCTCCTGCAAATGCAGCTACTTAATGGGTTCTCAATTCCAGTTTTCTTACAGGTAACGAGATTTTTCCAGCCAAACTCTCCCCATGTGACACAAAGTCCTTGTCAGCAACCAAGCAGCACAAGCCTGACCAGTTGGAAGTTAATGAACATTCAGCAAAAATAAAGTGAAACTTAAAAAATAAAAATCCAAGACTTGAGTAAAACTGGCAACCAAAAGTGCAGATGTAAAAATTTCCAGAGTCACAATCTGCCCCTGGATTTTCATTCCTGCTCTCCCTTGTTTCACATCTGGTTCAGGTGAGGCTTCTCACAACTCAGGGATCTTCACACACCAGCACAACTTGGCACTGATGCCAGAATTCTCCCTGTTCCAACAGCCCCAAAGTGGAGAAAACCTGGGAACCAATTCAAATTAAACAAAGAAAAAAGCCAGACCCAAACAACACACTCCCCAAACCCAAATGCCATTTTAAGCATTTTTCTACTGATGGAAAGCAAACTCCCTCTTGTGCCAGAACAAAGATTTCAAGAGCTCTGAATCAAGGCACAGCCATTTCCCCCCTTTTTCCAGCACCCAAATGAATATGGTTTGGGATTGATGCATCCCTGATATCCAGCAACAAATTGGCATTTAGGAGCTGGTGAGAACAGAAAGCTGAGTTTAGGGGCCCAGGCTGCCCTGTGGGAAAATCTTTCATCCAGTTCAGTTGGTGCCAGAAGAGCAGGTGGTGGGGAAGGGGTGGATTTCAAAGCCAAAAATTGTAGTTGTTCAGTAAAAACATGGACTGAATTAGAACATAATGTCTGGGTCTATGGAAACTCAGCTGTGGAAGCTAATTTTTTAGGTATTTAGGCATCAGTTCTGAGGACCAGACCCATGTTAGCAGGTGTGTTGTCTTGCTAACAGGGCAGGGGGACATGTGGGCATGAAGAGAAAATCCACTCTTACAGGCTGGTGAACTGTGCAGGCTCAACCTGTGCACCTGGTCCTGCTGCAAATGAAGACACACTTCAAGAGAGATCACTGAGCAAGTAAAGGAATAAAACAAAAGCAACCTGAGCGTGCCAAACCTTCCAAGGTAATTAAACTACAATTAATCATTCTGTTCTCACTTTGAACTATAGATCACATAATTGAGGTGATTTTCCACGAGGGTCTGACAGTCACGTGTGGCAAAGGAAAAGCAACTTCCAATTGATTTTGTTTCACTCTGTAAGTAAGTGAATTGAATAATACATGGGGCAAACAAATGCTAGAAATAACAGGCCCTCTCCAAACAAAGATAAATGGAATTTTTATTTTATATATTGCTGCTCGAGATGGACCCTGGCCTTGGATTGATCCTGACTGGCTCGCTGCAAAAGGTCAGCAAAGGTCTGCCACAGAAACATTTTTCTTGCAAATATTTGCTGCTTTTCTGGAGTAAAGGAAAGAACAGACTGTGCTTGAGACCCACCAGGGCTTCCAGGGAGGAAAATGATTCAATCCCTCTTAAAGTTGGGTTTGATACTGGAAATGCCTTTGGTAAAAGTCCAGATGTCTCAAGAAGAAAGGGAAAAAAAAGACTGAGAATGTGCAGGTAGCCCAGTTCCAACACATGCCACTTGACAGTATTTCTCATAAATCATCTGTGCCTGGGTACTGAACCAAGGCAATCTTGCTTCCCAACCACAGGAATGTCTTGGAAGGATCAGCCTGTTCCCACTGGTGGGTGAGTTCCCCACTGGTGCCTTTGGATAAAACAGAGGGAGAGGGTTTGTCTCAAGAATTTCCACTGAGAGTCTGAACCCAAAGAGGAATCTGGCACCTCGTGACTTTCCAGCCCCACATCAGGGACTGCTGGTTCCCTGTGGGGAGGGCCCAGGCTCTGCTGGGATGCTTCTCACTTGCTTTGGGAGCTGCAGGGTGAGGAAGGAGAGCTGACAAGTGGAGTCCCATCCTCCTTTTCGGGGGCTGCCACGGTCCCGAGGCGCTGTGACATCTGGAGACACCACAGACTTTATTTTTCCCAATCCATCTCTTCATTTGGCTTCAGAAAGGACAACTCCATCAGAGCCACCCTTGTTCCTCCTCGCTGCCAGGGCCATTTCCACATGGAGTGCTGGGAGTCTACACCCCCCACAAACAAAACACCCACGAAATTCTGGCCTGCTTTTCATTTTGAGACAAATGCATGAAGAAAAGGGCAGGTTATTCATGGGCACCCCAAGACTCCAGAGCAGAGCTCTCGAGCAGCTCCAGCTGTGACAGGTCCCTCCAAATCCTTCTTTTTCACAGCTGGCAGAGGAGCTATAAATCTAATTTTGCCCCTTTTTCCCTTTCTCTACTTCAGAACAGCATCTATGTGTTTCATTTATACTAACTGTAAATTTATACACAATATAAATATACTGTATAATGAAAATATACTAAATATAGGTTCACTTCCATTTCACTGGATGTGCCAAAAATAGAGATTTTACCTCATTAAAACTGTCTGCCTTTCAGCTGAGTCATCCCATGGAGAAACGAGTATTTATGCAACTATTTACTTCATTTCTATGGACAATATATTCCCAAAGGATGCACTGCCTTCAGCACAGCAGGTATTCTATACCATTTGTCCATATACAGGTTATCTCACTATGCAAAATAATCTTGATCAGTAAAAAAAATACAATAAACTCTATTAGCAAATGAATTTCTCTTATTCATTTCTCATAGTCATTTTACAACATCTTTCATGCAGTCATCTCAAAATACAGACAATATCTGATTGGAAGCTGTAATTTGATAAAGGCATGCTTTTTGTCCACCTCTGCAGTGGAAAATGCCAGATTTGTTAAATTCAGAGCAGAATATAAAAGTGTAGGACAGAAGGTTAGGGAAAGTCAGCCTGGAAATCAGAGACAAAACTGAGGCAGTTGTCAGTGTTTAACTGTGGCTGGGGTGCAATTAAAACAAAAAACCCCAACAAACCAAAAAGTGTTTTAATGAGCATAGGTAATTAGAGTCTGGTTTTTATGTGTCCTTTAAAAGATAATTTGTCCAGTAGGAACCGAGGTCTCCACTCTGTTTTACGTGGTCCTCATCCTATTGTTTCTGAAAGTGGCACGACTGTTACTCCATGATTATCCCGGGGATTCCTGCCTGTGGATGTGCCATTCTCATTGTCAGGATGTGGAAAATCAAGTATCACACAATCATGGAATGGTTGGGGTTGGAAGGGACCTTAAAGCCCATCTGGTCCCACTCCCTCCATGGGCAGGGACACCTCCCACCATCCCAGGGATGGGGCAGCCACAGCTTCTCTGGGATGGAGGAATTGCGGGTTGGATGGGAATAGAGCCTGGTCCGTGCAGACACTGCAGTTTCCTCACCTGAGCACACAGAACATCCCCCTTTGGCACAGAGATCCCCCTTGGAATAACCCACGCGCTGCCTTTGTTCCCAGTGTCCAGAAGGGAGGGAAGGACAGGGCGCACAGGCAGGGAATGCTGGAAGGCGCCGCAAAGCAGATCCACCCAGTGTGGAATATTTGGAGGTTTTCAGGTCTAACTCCACTTTCGGGGAGTGAGGAGTGCTGAGCAGGGGCAGGCAAAGGAGCAGCTCCCGTCCCCATTCCCGTCCCCGTCCCCGTTCCCATTCCCGTCCCCATTCCCATAGCCATTCCTGTTCCCATTCCCATCCCCATTCCCGTCCCCGTCCCCCAT